>CM076570.1:1281594947-1281871558 GCA_034641835.2 Pinus albicaulis | reverse complement strand
GAGTAGGGTCTTTATGTGGAGTTCTGGCAGCATTTTTCAGTGTTTTCAGCCTTGAGGAGTTGGTCATCTCATCTGGAGGATTTGTGGGTAGATCCAGCCCTTTTGCCAGCATATTTCTTGAGCTTCTGAGCTGTTCCTGAAGGCACAACGTTTTTGTAGGAGGAGGGTTTCTGGAGGCGATTTTCGGAGGTGGTCCATTTGCTTCATGGTTTCTGGGTTTTGTCCGGAGCAGCGAGTATAGGTGATTTGTAGATTTTTAGCTCATTCCGGCGAGGGGATCAGCCTCTAGCTCCAGTTCTTTCCAGGAGCAGCAGTTTACTTCAGTTTCTTCCAGCAGCTGGGATACAGTTTCTGTGGCAGCCATTCCCTATTTTTCTGAGAGGGTCTCCACTTGCCTAGGGCAAGGATAGGTGCACTTACTCTGATTTTCTTGTACTCCTCTCTATATACTTTCAGATTAATAAAATGGCTCAGTTTTCTGGAATCCTATGTGTAATTGTTCAGTGATCTGGTTCAGCATTGAATTTTCTATATCTGTCTGGCAAATTTCTGTTTATTACTGGTTATTTCCCTTTGGGGATATTACATCATATCTCCGAAATATTGCGAATCAAGCTCTGAAATTTTTCTACGCCGTTCCTCAGGATTGCGGTTTTTCTCTGTGAAAATTTCAGCTTCTGAACCCTCGTATAAAAAGAGTTACACCGAAAATTCCACGATGACCTGTTTAGGTTAAATTCAAGAGCCTGCAAAAATCCTAACTTGCATAGATCATATCTCCGAAAATATTACGAACCAAGATCTGAAATTTTTCCACGACGTTCCTCAGGATTTTGTCTTTGCTCTATAAAAATTTCAGCTTCTGAACCTTCATATAAAAAATGTTATAGTGAAAATTCCACGATGACCTGTTTAGAGCAACGAAACCCTAGAATCCAAAGCTCTGATTACAAATGTTATGAAACCAGCTCCAAAAATAGAAGATAAGAGAGGTCAACGCCTTAGAAATCAGCCACTTTGAGGGGGAAACCTCCAATACATTACATAAATGAACAATTCCTGGATGATTCAAATGACCAAATCCTCCTTTCTATATATAAGAGTCCATGGGGCCACAATGTAATCCTAGCCGACCTAACAATAATAATGTAAGGGCACAATAATAACAATATGGGGGTTACAGGGGTAAAACAATAACAATAAGGGGGTTACACTAGCAACAATAAGGGACTATACTAGTAATATAGGGACCTAACAAAGGAGCGAAACATGTGACGAATTCCAGGTATGCCTCACTCTGTCATCTATTTAATTTAAGGAAAAGCATTGAGTTCCTTGTCTCTCTGTTGTTCTAGGTTAACCACCGACCTAGGGGAGCTACCTTTGCCTGCAATCGTAAATCCCGCATAATATGTCAGTTACTTGGGTAGTAGTGAGGGGAGGTGGACGTTACAATTGTTATCAGAGCCAAGTTAAACACTTGGACCAGATGGGAATAATGTGTTTTTCATGCATACATGTTAGTTTCATACGTGTTTTTTATGTTTGTGGACTATGTGCTTGTTGTGTATGCATGGTGGTGGTCATTGTTGTCGTTGTGTCGACATGGGGAAGTTGATGATGTTGTTGTTGGGTTTTGTTTGTAATGAATGCATGTCAGTTGTATATGATTTTTTTATGCATGTCAATGTCTATAAGTTGTTATGCATGCATTGTCATGGTTAATTTTTTTGTACATGAGGTCATTGTATGTAATTAGGTCATCATGATGATATTGGTATGTTATGATGCTAATGTGTTGGTTGTGATAGAGTAGGAGATGCGTGTCATTAAAGTGAAGTTGCAACAATGGACTTTGGGGTAAGAACATATCGCCATACAAGCATGTAGGTATGTGATTCATGGTCGTTGTAAGCATTAGGGTTACTTATATGTTTGTCATTCTATTATTACTATGGTTACATATATGACAATTGAAAGTTGATCAATGTAGTCATATACACATGTGTCAGATAGCCATGAATGATAGTAACTTGTGGTTGTATGCATTGTTGTTGTTGTTTTATGTTATTTAACTTGATGATTATGTTATAAGTAGTTGATGAATATGTTATATGTTAACTTGTAGTTAGCTCGATGATTATGTTATATGTTGTTGACGAGCATGATATATGCTAACTTATTCTTGTTATATGTTACTTAACTTGATGATTAGGGTTAAAGCATTAATATCTTGATGTTATATGTATCATTCTAAATTGGATTGGCCTATGCATATGGTTAGGCTTATGACATTTAGGTACGAGTCGACTTATTTGTGACATTGTGTTGTACTAATATAGATTGATCGTACATATGTGATTGTTATGCATGAACGAAAAAATTTTATGAGCTTAGGATGTGAACATGTTAATTAGTTATTGTTATGGATATCATGATCTTATTTTTGTTTAAGCTTATTTGTTGTGAATTTATATCGTGCTAAGTAGATTGATTGTGCAGACGAGATAGCCTCCCCTTAGATACATTAAGGTATGAGTTTTTTTATGTCGTCTATTTGGTGTTTGATTGTTTGATTAGGTCATCTATTTGGTGTTTGAGTGTTTGGCGTTTATTATGTCATCTATATGTTGTTTGAATGTTTAATTAGATGCATGATATGAGTATGTATCTATAAGATTGCATGAAGAAATGATTTGGTTTTAAGATGGTTGTACTAACGCAATATGTGTTGAGAACAACTGATATGTACTTGAGTATAAGTAGGTGATAGTTGCAGTATTATGATTTTGACTATTAGTTGATTATGATATTGTTTTTAGTCGTGGTAGAGGCTGATTTTAGTTAATATATATGATGTATTGATATTTGGAACATGTAATTGACATGTGTGAATAGTTGCAGGGCAACACGCTTGGTATTAGCATGACATGGTAACCATTGAATTGTTTGTATAACTAATAGTTGGGTGACGTGATAACATGTAGTAAGACTCAATTGTAGAAAGTTAATTGGTAAAAGAAAGGAATTGGGTAAGAATTCCTTGGGATATGTTTGGAACCCTAATTCCAAAGAAATGAGCGCTTTGCATCGAAACAATAAGTCTTCTTAACCTTGATTTCATCTATGTGGATATGTGCTAGATTCATGAGCGTGTATTTGACAGGTATAACAATTGGTTTCTAGTTATAGTTAGATTTTTAAAGGGAATTGGAGTCCCTTGAGAGATGGTATGGGTGTGTTCATTTACGAAGCAATGCACTTGGCACAACAAGGTAAGATAACTGGTATCTTGTTATATTTATTTATGTGCTGACAGTTATGTGTTTATGGCAGTATGATGGATGGGACTGCATGGAAAGATATTTCCATGAAATCTTGAAGAAGGATCGAGATGAGAATTCCTTTGGAAGTAATGGGAACCATGAGGATTGAGTCATGGTGTTTTTTCTAGTCTTGTGCTTTTTCTCTTTTGTGATTTGTTTGAGATTGATTTATGGGTTTTGTTTATGTCTAGTGCAAGGCCTTTCCACTTTGTTTGTGTTGTCATATTGATATTGGTTTTCATGGTTTTCCTCTTGTTTGTTTCTTGTTCTTTCCTTTTATGTTTTGAGGGTATTGGGAATTGGTTGGGAAGGAGGAAAGTTAATGGAGCTTAGGGAAGCTAAATGAAACCCAACAGGTGATGCAAGATTCAGACAGAGCTCGGTGCATGAGTAAGGATAGTTGAAGGCAAAAGTATGATAGTGAATTGGATTGGTTGGGTCCATTGGTGTCAATGGACTGTGGCAGGACAATCATGAGAAAGGTAATCAAGTAAGGTAAAGTGAACAGACTTGTGACGTCAGATGCCTTGCATGTGTTGGGAATTGTTGTTCTCAATGTTGTGCATACTATGAACACATAAAGGAGTTCTCTTAACCTTGACCTTATGATATCTGGTAATTATGTTGTCATCATGATTATGCTAATGTCTATATATGTGTATATGCATGTATGTATGTCGTTGTCTGATTGGATCATGATCAATTTATGATAATGTTTATATGCATACATGTATGTATGTACATTGTTATTTAATAGGGTCATCAATGATCATGATTGTTTTATGTTGATGTTTATATGTATACATGTGTGTATGTATGTCATTGTATGATATGATCATGATTGTTTATGCTAATGATTATATATATGTATGTATCTATGTATCCATGCCATTGTATGACATGGTTTTAAAGGATCATTCTTGTGGAGGAATGATTTCTTATGCAGGTGAATGGCATGAAGAGGTATTGGTCTGATGAGGAATCAAGTGGTAAGAGTAACTATGATAGTTCTATGAGGTCAGTATCATGTGGACATGAATTGATATTATATGCTTGTACCATCCCTATGTTTATGTTATGAACAGGTAACGGGTAATGTTAAGGCATACATCAGCGAAATGAAAGTAGTGTGATCGGCGGCATGCTAGGATAAGGATGGATAGTGGAAAGACACTAGAAGCAAGGTTTCTTATGGGGTGAGTGTGTGGTCTATGGATGTGTAGTACTATTGTTGTGTATATGTTGTGCATGTTGTATATTCAGTGATTGTACTTATGGTGATGTGTACATGTAACATATGTAGTATTGTGTACATATGATATTGTATTCATGTTCTATATATAGTGTTGTGTGCATATTGCATATGCAGTGCTAGGTATAAAAGATGTTATGTACATGTTGGATATGCAGTGCTATGTACATATCGTATTGTGCACATGTTGGATATGCGGTGTTGTGTGCATATGGTGTTGTGTGAATGTTGGATATGCGGTGTTGTGTACGTATGGTGCTACGTACATTTTTTATATGCAGTGCTAGCTGCATATGGTGTTGTGTGTGTGTGTGTTGTACATATGGTGTTGTGTGCATGATTATACATATTGTGTTGTGTGCATGTGGTGTTGTGTACATGTTGTACATGTGGTACTGTGTGCAGGTGATGTTGTGTACATGTCGTGCATGTGATGATGTGTACATGTGATGTCGTGTACATGTCGTGCATCTGGTTTTGTGTACATGTGGTGTTGCATACACGTTGTACAAGTAGTTCGGTGTACATGTGGCATTGTGTACACATTGTGCAAGTGGTGTCATGTACATGTGATGTTGTGCACATGTTGTGCAGGTGGTGCTATGTACATGTGGTATTGTGTACATATTGTACATATGGTACTAGTGTACATGTGGTATTGTGTTCATGTTGTGTTTTGGTCATGTGGTATCATGTGTGTGCATTGTGCAGTCATGGCATCATGATATGTGTATTCGTTGTGTTGTACTATGTGTGTGTATATGTATTGTGTTGTACATTGGGTGTAGCTGTATGTGTTGTGTTGTACACCGGGTGTAGGTGTATGTGTTGTGTTGTACACCGTATGTGTGTATGTATTGTGTTGTGTTGTACACTGGGTGTAGGTGTATGTGTTATGTTGTACATCGAATGTATGTGTATGTATGTGTTGTGTTGTACACCAGATGTATGTGTATGTATTGTGTTGTGTTGTATGCCAGATGTAGGTATATGTATTATGTTGTGTTGTACACCAGATGTAGGTGTATGTATTTTGTTGTGTTGTACATCGGGTGTGGGTGTATCTATTATGTGGTGTTGTACATATTTTGTGGATGTATGTGTTGTACACTATGTGTGTGTGTACGTGAGTGAAGAGAATTAAGGGCACTGGGTTCTTGTCGGGTGTGGAAACCGATCCAGTGTGTGTACAAAACAATAAAGGCATAAGTAAGGACCAATAAAGGATAAGTATCTGTTAGCCAACTATAAAAAAATTTCCATATCAAATGGTGGCTAAATCTTTCTAGCCTTCAAGAAACAATTTACTGACCAAATTGTGAGTTCATGAAGTCTTATGATGATGATTATCCTTTGAGATAATCTTCACTGCTGTTTCACTTTAAATCCTAAAGAACTTGTTGTTTACCAAAGAAAACTGCTTAAGAAGCCCATTTTCCATCATTTTCACTCCTCCTTTCACCCATTTTTCCCTCTTCATAAAATCCCTCAAAAACCCTTCATCTAACCTCTATATCATTCCAAAGACCCTTTTAAACTATTTGTTCCCATTTCATTTGGTTTAAAAACTCCTATCTCCTCTACCGGAGCCTTGTTTTGGCCTTAAAATCCTTGTTTTTGGATTAAAAACACCCTTTCTGCACTATAAGGTTTTTTAAGCCCTCGACGGCTTATTTCCTTTAGCTCCTAACCTCCATATGCCCCAAAGCCCCGCAATCGGGCGCTAAAAGGCCTTAAACCATATCCCAAACCCTTTTTTCCTTTGTTTTTCATTGCCCTGACCTTATAATTTTTTCAATAGATCTGGACCATTGATCTACATAGATCAATGGCCACTAGGCTACCCGATGTTCGCCCGTTCACCTACCTTTCCCTTTCATAACCTGCCCATCTTTGAATCCTGACCGTTTGTTTCAAGGATCGAAAGATCGGGACTAAACCCGATAAACCAATAAACCCACCCGCTCCACGAAAAAATAAATGTCGAGCCCACCTTTCCTCATCCACGCAACTCTTCATCGATCGTGCTCAACCTGAGCCGTTTGATCTGCTGCCCCTCATCCGACAGCCAGAAATGCATATCGCATAATTTTTTTGCCAGAGGGTTAACACCAAAAAATTACGCGATATAGGTCGTTTTGAAAAGACAGGTGTCAGCAAGTGTATGGAATCGCGTTTTTTCGACCAAAATCTAAAACCACTCGAATGCCACGTGAAGACCACTAATGGTTTTCCGCTATACCGCTCCGCCCTCGCCACTTTTCTTTTCATCTTTTAATCTTGGCCATCAATCTCTGAGATTGAACAGTCCCGTTTTAATCTCGCCCTCATTTCACTTTCCACCCTGATTTTCTCCCAAAACATTTTGCCAAGCGATCTCGATCGTTCATTATCCTAATCCGACGGCTCTTATTCAATGTTGCGCCCAAACTCCATTTGCACCTGTTTCGCTTCCGCCAAGGGTTTTTCTCCATTTTTGCTGCAAATTCCTCCATTTTGCACAACTCCATCCCCTCCATTAAAAACCTCTGAAGCAGTTTTAACCAAATTCCGCAGGGTTTTATAATGTGTTTGTGTGTTTTTGCAGGGTTTTAAACGGTGTTTTCTCTGTGTTTTTCCCAGTCACAGTCAGGTGACAAAAAGGCCCAGAATGACGATTTTGTGGCTTAAAATCAAAGGAAAAAGGAGCTGTGAGTTATGAATCCAGGTTTAAATCATCTAGATCATGATCCAGGGTTTAGCAGAAGCCCTCCAACTGCATAAAGCCACCTGTACAAACAACACAAACAAAGTGTATCAGAATGAAGAATTAACAGCAAAGGGATTAATGCCTAAGCCTGAAAATCAAGGTTTTTAATCCATAGGTTTAAAGAAACAAAGACAATATCAGAAGAATGAAGACCCAGAGCAGAGATCAAGGCTAATTAAGCCTAAACATAAAGTAAAGACAGATTAAAGTGTTTTAAGGTTAAACAGAGAAAAATATCAGTAAGGAGGCCTCCACTGCCACATCAGAGGCCAAAATATCCTCTTCAGCTACCAAAGTGCCACCTGGAGCCTCAATAAATCAAAAGAAGACAGAGTTATTGCCCAGTCAGTCATATTTTTGCCTAAAGGAGTTATTGCCAACCTGCCTAAAGAGTTTTAAAGTCAACAAAATCTACCAAGAAGCTAAAAACTTAATGAAAACCAATTAATACAGAGGAAATATCATAAAACTTCTCTATTGAGCCCCTCAAAGGCCGAGAAGCATTAACTTGTATTAATTGAACCTAGAGATCTTTTCTTGCATCCCACCTCTTCATTTCTTCTATAAATACTTTTGTAGAAGATAATTTAGGGGTTGGTCTCTAGATATCTATTGCATGTAAATAGTTTTCTGAAGTTGTTGAAGCCCTGTTTTTAATTGAAGATACATAAGCTGAGATGAGAAGTTTGAAGTTGTAGAAACCTACTGGACTTGATGATTGTAACTGGTTTGAACATCAAATACAAATAGTTGATTTATGGGATCCTGGTCTATGTCAATGGTGATGTGTTTCTCACAGTAATTGTTATTTTTCTTTATGTTTCCATTCTGTCCAATTTTCTCTGATAAAGAATAGCAAATATAAAGCTAGGATTTACTCTTAAAAATACTCTCACTGATAAGCTTTATCTTTATGTTTTCCTCCTTTGTATATTTAAGAATGATTTAATACAGTCCAAGCAGTTAAGGAATGTTGGTGAGCCCATGTCTTACTGTCTAAACATTAAACATTGTTCTTGAAAGCCTTGACTCATTTATTCTCTTCAATCATGAAACATTTAATGAGCAGGAAACCTTAACTGACTTAGTGGCCACTTCTCACTGTAACATAGTGGCAGAAACAGAAAAGGAGGAAGACAAGACAAGAGTATCAAAACAATTTTCCAAAACAGAAAACCACATCAAACTAATCACAGGTCTAGAGCTACAAAACATTCATCCATTGGTTGTCAACTTTGTGAGTCAAGAGAAGAGTCCTCAACATAATGAAGAACATGAGTAACTAAACCAAATTCAACATAGTGCTAATTTACAAGAGCAATCTAAAATCACAATAGATAAAGAGGATAGTAGTCAAACTAGTCAATCTGAAACTAGTCCTCTTTGGAGTATGAATTTTGATGGGTCTTGCACTAGAAATGATGCCGGAGCAGGCATATGGATACACAACCCTGAAAACAGTCATGCTGAAGGGCATTCCTACAAGTTAAACTTTCAATGTATCAGTAACATAGATGAGTACGAAGCCCTCCTTTTAGGCCTACACTTATTGAAGAAATTAGGGGCCAAAAGGATAAAAGTGTATGGGGACTCAAAGTTAATTATTAGGCAAGTGAATGGAGAATATAGTGCCAAACACCCCAGAATTAGAGCCTATATAAATGATGTCATGGATTTATTGAAAACATTTGATGAACTCCAACTTGTCTTTGTCCCAAGAAACCAAAATATTCTTGCCAATGGTTTAGCCTTTGCTACTAGAACTTGTCTAACACCTTATGAAACCAAACAATTCACCACCCAAGTCAAATTTAGACCAGCTGTCCTAGACAATGAAAAATATTGGCAAGTGTTTAATGGAGATAAACAAATAGAAGACTTCCTACAGTCCAGAAATGAATTTGAGCTACCAAGTTCAGATTCATAGTATGAACCAGACTGTCCGATGGAAGAAAACCCACTTGATGAAGAAGTAAAGTCTCCAGAGATTGCTGAGACAAATCTGTTAGCTAATAAATTTGAACATACAACAGAAGTTAGTGCAGACTTAGAAAAAGAAGATCTAGAAATGCTGCAATCTAACACTCAAAGCTTGCCAAAAGGACTAGTCCCATTAGAAGAATTGTTTGATTTCAATGATGTTGCCAAAAAACCAAAATTGGAGCCTGTTGAAACTGAAGTTGAAGAATGTAACATAGGCAGTGAACAAAAACCAAAAATGATCAAACTGTCTAAAAATTTGCCAGCTCACATCAAGTTGAAATACATTGAGTTGTTTAAGGAATTTTCTGATGTATTTGCATGGAGTTATGAGGATCTAAAATCCTATGACACAGAGATAATTCAACATAAGATACCCCTCAAAGAAAACCAGAAGCCCTATAGACAAAAATTGCGCAGAATAAACCCTATTCAATTACCGCTGGTTGAGAAAGAAATTAAGAAAATGTTTGATGCTGGAATCATAGTCCCTGTTAGATATTCAGATTGGGTGTCTAATCTTGTGTCAGTTAGGAAAAAGACAGGAGAAATAAGGCTTTGTATTGATTTTAGGAACTTAAACAAAGCCTCATTGAAGGACAACTACCCTTTACCCAAGATGGATCACATTTTACAAAGGGTAGTTGGTTCTAAAAGAATTTCTTCGCTAGATGGCTTCTAAGGTTATAACCAAATTCTAGTACATCCCGATGATCAAATTAAAACAGCCTTTACCACACCTTGGGGTACTTTCATGTATGTGAAAATTCCCTTTGGTTTAATGAATGTTGGTGCCACATTTCAGAGAGCCATGGATATTGCATTCTCAGAAGAATTAGACTTCTTCATCATTATTTACCTTGATGATATCACTGTTTTTTCCAAAACAGATGAATAACACGTAGAGCACTTGAGAAAAGTCTTTGAGAAATGCAAAAAATATGGGTTATCTTTAAATCCAAAGAAAACAATGTTTGGTCTCCAAGAAGACAAACTACTTGGACATATCATATCAGAAGAGAGGATAAAGATAGACCCAAAGAGGATTGATGATATATTGCTAATCAACCATCCTAGAAACATCAAGGAACTTCAATATTTCATTAGGAAGATTAATTTCTTGAGAAGGTTCATACCCAATCTAGCTGAACTCCTTAGAAACATAACAAACATGTTGAAAAAGGAAGAAGGAGTTAAATGGACCTTAGAAGCAAATAAATCATTTGAACTGGTAAAACAAGCATTAACCAAAACACCAGTTCTCATTAGTTTTGATTTTACAAAAGATTTTTTCATTTTTTTATTTGCATCAGAACACACAGTAACTGCTATCCTATTACAGAAACATTTGAAGGGACAAGAGCAACCAATTGCATTCTTTAGTAAAGCATTGAGAGATGCACCTCTGAAGTACAATATCATGGAAAAACAAGCCTTGCCTTAGTCAAAGCCTTAAAAGACTTCAGAGTTTACATTTTACACTCCCACATAATTGCATTTGTGCCAAGTTCAGTTGTAAAAGACAATTTAACCCAGAACCCAAATGGAAAAAGAGGAAAGTGGATTGATGTGATACTTGAATATGATTTATAAATCAAGCCCAATAAGCTCATAAAAGGCCAAGGACTAGCAATATTAATGGCTGAGTCTAATTTCGAAGCTCTTGATATAAACATGATAGATGCATTAGATGAACAGGAGGAGTTGCCAACTCCCATTATTGAAGATAATTTTCTGTTTTCATCTTGGTATGCTGATATTTTATATGTTTTGCTAAATTTGAATACACCTCCTAGTTTGTCTAAAATGAAGGCACGATTTTTAAAGTTGAAAGCTGTTAATTACTGCATTTTGGATAAATGTCTATATTGGAAAAATTCTAGTGGATTATTGCTTAAATGTTTGCCTGAGAATGATGCAGATAAGATCAAGCATGAATTACATGAAGGAGAATGTGGAGGCCACCTTTATTGGAAGACAACTTCTAATAAAATCCTTAGAGCTGGTCACTATTGGCCCACCCTCTTTCAAGATGTCCATAAAATGATTATTGTCTGTCACAAATGCCAACTCTTTGAAGGCAAAAGAAAACTGCTACCCTTACCCTTGCATCCAATCACTGTTAAAGCCCCTTTTCAACAGTGGGGTCTAGACTTCATTGGGTAAATCCATCCAGCTTCATCTGCCCAACATAGATGGATTCTCACTGCAACAGACTTTTTTACCAAATGGATAGAAGCAATCCCTTCTAGGCAAGACAATAACTATGTCATCATAAAATTCCTTGAAAATCATATCCTATCTAGATTTGGCTGCCCTAGGAAGATTATCACTGACAATGCTGTTGCATTTGGATCCAAAAATATGGTTGAATTCTGTCATAAATATCAGATTACATTGGGTCATTCTACTTCCTATTACCCTCAAGGTAATGGGTTGGCAGAATCCTCAAATAAGAGTTTGGTGAATATAATCAAGAAGTTGCTGGAAGGCAATAAGAAAGCATGGCACACAAAGCTAGTAAAAGCTAGTACATGCACTTTGGGCTGACAGATTAACACTTAAAAAATCAATTGGAATGTCACCTACCAGCTTGTTTATGGAGCAGATGCAAGTTTTCCAACCAGTCTAGGAGTGCCAGTCATGAAGCTGATCCAAGAAGTACATTCTGAGGACAATGATATGACAAGAAGAATCAATCAGACTATACACCTTCAACAAACCAGAGAAGAAGTCTACAGCAGAGCACTACAGAAGCAAGAAAACATCAAGAATTTGTTTGATAAAAGAACCAAGGCCAGTGATTTCAACATTGGTGATAAAATTTTAAAGTGGGATTCCAGGAGAGAAGATAAGGGAAAACATGGAAAATTTGATAACTTATGGCTAGGCCCTTATCTCATTCATTCTACTGCTCGTAACAATACTTATTTCTTGCAGTAAGTGAATGGAATTGAAATTTTTGGAGGTCATGTCAATGGCAAGATGCTCAAACATTATTTTTCTTGACTGTACCAGTTTGAAGCTTTTTTATTTTTTCCTCATTGTAAATATCACATCCATCATTTCTTTCAAAGTTAGAAAATGAAAAAATACAAAAAAAAAAAAAAAAATAGAAAAGAGGGCAGAATGAAAATAAGAAAGGTATAGCCCCATACCAAAAAGAGAAATAAAATCTGAAAGAGTGCAAGCTCAAATGCCACTCCTAAAAACACACTTCTAGTTAGTCATACAGCCTAATCATGACTAATTAGTTTTTCAATTTACTGCTGATAGGTTAGTGAATTAGATCAGCCAAACAGCTCAATCTTGGCTTATCAGTAAGGTATATTGGGATAGAAAAATGAAGGTTCAAACAAGCTCAAAACTTGAACCAAAAAAGAAAGAAAGACAACTCAAACAAATTCAAAACAGAGCTGAAGAAATAATGAAGGATGTTTTTGATTTTCAGACCTCAAGCCTTCACTGTTTTTGTTTTAAAATCTTCTGCAAATTTTAGTCTATGTGCTACTTGTTTTTATGTCATATATCAACAGCAAGTTAGACTGCTTAATCCTGGCTTAGCTGTTTTTACATTTCTGTTTTAGAATTTAGAGAATAAAATTCTGTTAGACAACCTAATCCTGACAGATAATAGTTAGGTAGAGAAGCTTACGAACTCAACTGTTTAATCTGAGTTCATGGAGAAATAAGGGTAGACTTAGAATAGTTTTATGTTTTCAATAAAAGAATAAAATGATTGATGAAAAGGTTTGCAAGTCCAAATGCACCTGCTGAAGAAAAAATGCTAGAAAGTAGGTTGTGTAGGTAGTGGTTTGAGAGATATTTTTTGTTGATATATCAAGTTTTAATCATTTTTTTAAAAACAGCTGATAAAAAAATTATCAAAGTGCAAGGCACTGATCAGCTTCCAGAGAAGACTTGTCTGAATTTTTTGACACCTTCAAGAAGATGCCACCCCCTGTGGAGCCACTGTTAGCCCACCTATAAAAAATTTTCCATATCAAATGGTGGCTAAATCTTTTTAGCCTTCAAGAAACAATTTACTGACCAAATTGTGAGTTCATGAAGTCTTATGATGATGATTATCCTTTGAGATAATCTTCACCGTTGTTTCCTTATCCTGTGCATGGTATCATAATAATTCAAAGGAAAACTATTTCAGAGTTACTCCATTTTCCATCATTTACTCCTCCTTTCACTCATAAAACCAATCCATTTCCACCCTTTTATCCCTTCATAAAAATCCTTCTAACACCCTTCATTTACCCTCTAAATCGCTCCAAAGACCCTTTTAAACCTTATGTTCCCCTTTCATTTTGTTTAGAATCTCTTATTTCACCTACCGGAACCTTGTTTTGGCCTTAAAATCCTTGTTTTTGTTTAAAAACACCATTTTTGCACTATGAGGTTCCTAAGACCCTGAGGGCTTATTTCCTTTAGCCCTTTTCCTTCACATGACCCAAAGCCCACAATCGGGCACTAAAAGACTTGAAACTTTCCCCGAAAACCTTACGTTTCTTTGTTTTTCCATGTCCCCGACGTTTCGTTTTGAATGAATATCGACTGTTAATCTAAATCGATCAACGGTCATCAGGTCACTTTCCTTCCACCCATTTCATTTTTCCCTTCCCTTCTTCCTTTCAAAATTATTTGCTCCCCTTTAAATCTTGACTGTTCGTTGTGAAGATCCAACGATTGGGATTTAACCCGATAGACCCGACTCCTTCAGGACCTACCTCCTGCCTCATAAAATACCTATCCACTCACGCACTGCCACCTGTATTCCACTATCACCCCTTCCATGCAACTCTTCACCCATTGAGTTTTACCCACACCGTCGAATCTCCCGACAATCCTCCGACGGCTCAAACTACATTTCGCGTAATTTTTGCGCCCGAGGGTTAACACCAAAAAATTACGCGATATAAGTAGTTTTGAAAAGACGCGTGTCGCGCGATGTATGGAATCGCTTTTTTTTGGCCAAAATCATAAACTGCCCAAAAGTTGCGCGATAACCATTAATGGTTTTCTGCCAAACCATTGTCCCCCGCAATGTTATTTTCGGCTTTAATCCCAGCCGTCGATCTCTGAGATCGGACGGCCCTGACTTAATTGCGCTCCCATTTGTTCGCCCTCCATCTATTTTCACAAACGAATTGATCGATTAATCTCAACCGTCGATTATTCTAATCCAACAGCTTCGATTCTCCCTCGCGCCCAAAACCTTCAAAGCAGTTTAAACCTATTTTTCGCAGGATTTATATAATTTTTGTTTGTTTGTGCAGGTTATTATGGGGTTTTCCCACTTTTTTAAACATAACACGAAGGCCAGGAATGACGATTCCTAACCTTTGGTACAAGAAGGGATCCAAGGAGTTCTTCATCAAAACAAACACCTCCACCTGTGTAAACCTTCTGCACACCTGCAAACATGCAAATAGAGTTAGAATCATTTGATTGAAGAGTATCAACGTTAAAGACATAGGATGAAGGAATAAAGTGAAGAATTAAATATTTTAAATATATTTTAAATGGATTGAGGCAGAAAACTCAGGAATCAAAGGCCTAATCCACAAATAAAGCAAATGATCACAGTCAACAATGATTAAAGACCTGAAGATGAAGATCAAGGCAAATTAAGCCTAAACACAGAGTAAAGACAAATTAATGTGTTTTAAGGTAAAACAGAGAAAAATATCAGTAAAAGGAGGCCTCCACTGCCACATCAGAGGCTATTTATCCTTTTCCAGCTACCAGAGTGCCACATGCAACCTCAATAAATCAAAAGAAGGCAGATTTATTGCCCAGTCAGTGATATTTTTGCCTAAAGACTGTCAGATTTATTGCCAACCTGCCTAAAGAGTTTTAAAGTCAACATAATCTACCAAGAAGCTAAAAACTTGATGAAAACCAATTAATATGCAGAAAATATCAGAAAACTTCTCTATTGAGCCCCTCAAAGGCCGAGAAGCATTAACTTGTATTGATTGAACCTAGAGATCTTTTCTTTCATCCCACCTCTTCATTTATTCTATAAATACTTCTGTAGAAGATACTTTACGGGTTGGTCTCAGGATATCTATTGCATGTAAATAGTTTTCTGAAGCTGGTAAAGCCCTGTTTGTAATTGAAGATACATAAGTTGAGATGAGAAATTTGAAGCTGTAGAAACCTACTGGACTTGATGATTGTAATTGGTTTGAACATCAATATACAAGCTGATTTATGGGATCCTGGTCTATGTCAATGGTGATGTGTTTCTAATTGTAATTTTTATTTTTCTTTATATTTCCATTCAGTCCACTTTTCTCTGATAAATAATAGCAAATATAGAGCTAGGATTTACTCTTAAAAGTACCCTACTCTCACTGATAAGCTTTATCTTTATGTTTTCCTCCAATTGTGTATTTAAGAATGATTTAATACAGTCCAAGAAGTCAAGGAATGTTGGTGAGCCCATGTATTACTATCTAAACTTTAAACATTGTTCTTGAATGATATTTTCATTACATGCTAAGTAGAGTTGGACTAGGAAAGTTTATGGTTTGCCCTGTCTTCTAATTCTTTCTCCAAAAGTTGTTTGGAGGTTTCCCTTAAAAGTATGTTAAAAGCAGGCTAGTTTCAAAGTACTTACCTGATCTTAGACTACTTTTTATGCTTAGCATGAATGTTTTCCTTTTGAATATGCTGAAAACAGTCTAAGTTAAAAGTCTTTACTTGATCTTAAGCTATTCTAAGTGTTTTAAATGTTTTCTATTGAAAGTACATCAAAAGCAGGATAGTTTCAAAGTACTTACCTGATCTTAGATTACTTTTGTGTCTTTTATTAAGTGCATGCCAAAAGCAGGATAGTTTCAAAGTACTTACTTGATCTTAGGCTGCTCTTTGTTTCTTCATCTGTTTGATTTCCCTCACTCCATTTCTTATTGTTCCATTCCATAAAATCAACTTAAGGAGATCCTTTGACATAGATGACTTGTCCCATGGACCACTCTTGAACCTTGCTGTTTCAATTAAACCCTCTTATGACTCCATAGCCCAATGGATTAAAGCTGCTTCTTGCCTATCTTATCAGCTGAACCACTCTCCCACTTATTTACACCTTCACCCTTCATATAGACTTCCTTCACATTCATCATATCCTTGCCCAACCAAAAGCAAAAAAACCCTTGTTCTTAATAACTAGCCTAATATCATACCAAAAGCCTTTAAAGATAAATTAATCTTTGCACTTATAGAGAGATCCCTCTTTGAATTCAGGAGGGCCAGATCCTAGAATCCCAAAGTGGTTTTTGATGTAGTCTCTGCAGCGTTTAGTCTTGTCACTCTGATTTTTTATTATTTTAGAAAGAACTTTGACTAGGTTGAATTATACCCGCCTCTAACATTTCTGCAATCATACGTTCAATTTTTCTCTTTTGGACATAAGGATATCTATAAGGCCTGATGTTTGGAGGAACACTTCCTTGAATCAAATGAATAGCATGATCATGATCACGAATAGGTGGGAGTCCTTTTGGAGTTTCAAAAACCTTGGAACGATTGTCGAAGACTTTTTGGAGATCTGTAGAAATAGATGATTTTGATGTTGGAAATTCTTGTGAGCATAATTGTGTAACTATGCCTTGTTGTTCTTTCTTTCTTCAAAATATTTGTCATGACATTAGAGCTTATTATCTTTCCCAGCTTCCCTGCGATACCCCGTAATTCAAATTCCTTTCCTTCTGAAAAAAATTCAAGAAAGTTCTTGAAAATTAAAAGTTATCGTCCCCAAAGATTGTAATCATTGTACTCCGAGTACAACATCAGTTCCTCCCATTGGAATATTAAATACATATTACCCCATCGTTATCTTGATATTAGGACATTTTCCAAAGCAATTTATAGTTCCTCCATTTCAACCATCACTTAACATTCTCGTGTTGGGTATAGGAAACAATTCAATTCCTTGGCTACCTTACAATGAATAAAATTATGGGTACTACCCAAATCAATCAACACTATTACCTTTTTCTTCTTGATATGTCCTTCTATCTTCGCAGTTTCTCAGGAGGGTAATTCTCAATGCATTACATCATATGGCTCCACCTATTAATTGCTCTTTCTTGGGTTGGTTCCCGGTGTATATCCTCTTCTTGTTCATTTTCTTCCTCCTCTTCACAATCTATGTAAAATAATTTATTCTCAGCACACTTATGACCTTTCATGTATTTTCCATCACAATTATAGCAAAGCCCTTTTGCTCTCTTTTCTTCCATTTGTTGTGGTGTCAACCTTGTAGGTTGTGGAAGTAGCAACACTTCCATCTTTATAGATGTGAGTGGTAGGCTTCCTTGTCGCCATAATTTTACATTCAATTTCTCTTGCCAACCTGAATGCCTTCTCCAATGAATTAGGTTCCCAAAGCGAACTTCATGTTGGATGTTATCCTTTAAAGTACCTATGAAGAGATCAATTATGTGTTCCTCTGTAATATCAGTTACCCTTATATTCAAATTTTGGAAGTCGTCAATGTGCTCTGCCATAAACCCTTGTTTGAGATTTATCAATTGGCTAACAAAGTTGTTGCTTTTTGTATCCTCATAATGTGTTATCATTTCCTCCGTAAAAATTGACCAAGTGAGAATTTGTTTATGGGAGCAAAGCCATCAATACCATACAAATGTATTTTGTTCTAAATGTAAAGTTGGGTAATGCGGATATCTTGTGTGTTTTGCACATTATGGAGATCAAAATATTGCTCCATCTGTAGTATCCATGTTACAGGATCATTTCCATCAAACTTCCTCATATCCATTTTTGGAATATGGTGGTTCTTTCCACCAACATTAGATTTTATGAAATCACGATTAACATTTATTTTTTTCTCATCATGAGTTTCCTCTACTATATTTTAACCATTAGGAAACATTTCTTGTATCAACTTTGTCAAACCTTCCATGTCTGCTTTTAGATCATTCTTCATGTTTTCCATTTTCTCATCGATCTTAGCTTACATGTTATCCATCTTAGATTTCATGCTAGCTTCCATGCCATCTATCTTAGATTCCATGCCATCTACCTTAGATTCCATGCCATTCTTCAAACAATCCATGCCTTTCTTCAAACCATCCATCTTAGTTTCCACGCCTTTCTTCAAAATGTCCATGTCATTTTTTGTTGCTCTTTGCGAGAGCGAAATTTGTTGCACTTGCTCTTGTAATTTTGATATGTCATGTTGCCATTCTTCGTCTTCATGAGTCATAGTAGAGCTTTCTAAAGGCTTCATGGGTGTTTAATTCTTTTTATGGGCCATTTTAGAATCCAATACTGATATCTATTCTACAATATGCCCTTGGAATCAATTCAACTTGATTCTTCAAACAAGATTGATGCAATTCGGAAAAAAAATACACGCCTTTTACTTGCTTTTGAGGAGCTTGATATTGAAATTGAATTATCTCGATAATTGCAGATCCTTAATATCTGAAATTCAGCCCTGTAGTAGCCCTCTAAAGCTTCTTTCCAATGCCATAGGTCTGATCTGATTTGGATTCTTCAAGGCCAAGTTATGTCCAATCTCCCACAATGACCCAATTTTGGACTTGTTCAGTAGAGTGAACTTGTACGACTTGCCATGTGTCATCGTTTCCTCCTTTGGCTCTGAAATTGATAGACCAAAAAATACAGTCTGTGTACTTGCGGCCACTTTTTACATCATTCCAATCCAATCTCAGAGAGAGAGCTATGAAGATTTTCCCACGATCACCTCCTTGAGATGAAATTTAGAAGCCTCAAAAATCCCTAACTTCCACAGATCATATCTCCAAAAATATTGGGAACCAATATCTGAAATTTTGCAACGATGTTCCTCGGGATTGCGGCTTCGCACTCTAAAATTTTTAGCTTTTGAACCTTCATAGAAAAAAATTTACTACGAAAATACCACAATGACTTTTTTAGGTTAAATTCAGAAGCCTGCAAAATGACCTAACTTGCACCAATCATATCTCCAAAAATATTGCGAACCAAGCTCTGAAATTTTGTGATGATGTTCCTCAGGATTTTGGCTTTGCACTCTAAAAATTTCAAATTCTGAACCTTCGCAGAAAAAAAGCTATAGCTAAAATGCCACGATGACCTGTTTGGAGCAGCGAAACCCTAGAATATCAAAGCTTTGATACCAAATGTTGTGAAACCAGCTCCAAAAAGAGAAGAGAAGAGATATCAACGCCTTAGAAATAAGCCACTTCGAGGGGGCAACCTCCAATACATTACATGAATGAACAATTCTTGGATGATTCAAATTACAAAACCTCCTTTCTATATATAGGAGTCCATGGGGCCATAATGTAATCCTAGCCGACCTAACAATAACAATTTAAGAGCACAATAATAACAATATGGGGGTTATAAAGGTATAATAATAACAATAAGGGGGTTACACTAACAACAATAAGGGAGTATACTAGTAACATCAGGACCTAACAGTTAAGAACTTCTTGTAGCTCAGTTGGTGGAGACTTATGCATGTCTGCCGCAGGTCGCGAGGTCAAGCGTTGCAGGATCTCACCCAAAATTTTACCAAGTGGCTTCGTGGACACATGGCAGCCTCAAGTTTGGACACGTGTCACCCTATGATTGGCCTTAAAAAAACATACAACCATTGGCCAGTAATATTGCACCACTTGTCATCCTGCGGTTGGCTCTGAGGAAGGAATATTCCTCAGAATATTTCTTTTGCTGACTGTGCATCCACCGTGCTGACTAGGCATCCCAGTCAAACCTGTCGCAATTTTACCTTTTTGGCTTTTCGATCAGAATGTGATATCTCCCTCATATGACATCAGTTTTTTGAACCGTTCATGGTGCCAGAATCAAAAAGATGATATCTACGCAACCATCTTAGTTTCAGCCCAATCCTGTAACTTTGAATTTTGAGCAAAATTTATGAAGTCCTGATCAATTTCTTATGTAAGTAAAATATTAACAAGACCAATACTATCTTACCTTTTTGAATCATTAACAAACACAAATCCATGTGAAAATTGAATTTCATGTTGAGTATATTTGATAAGTAGTTTGTAAACAAGAACATTTTGTGAAGGGCATAGTTTTGTGGAATACAATTATGGAGAATGTTACTAGTATGATTTTTGAGGGGTAGCTTAAAGATAAGATAGTGATATTACTATTTTTTTGACAACACTGAATATAATAACTAATATAATAACTAGTAGAAGGTAAAAGGTCACAATGTGATTTGTGACTGAAAATGTGAAGGTATAATGTTTCTCGTTATGCAAAATTGACATGCAATATTTGTGCATATAAGATATAATGGTGTTTTGTAAAATGCATGTTAATTGTTATGTTGAAACTTTTAAGGAACACTACTCATGTGACATGCAATGTTAGTCATGATTCCTGTGAATTGTTGAATTTCAGAGGATTTCCTCATTCAAGGCCAAAGCCACAAGGATTCTCAGGTAGTACAGTCTAAAATGTTTAAAGGAATCATGAGTTGGTGTGAATCATAATTGATGATTGGGATATGTTTCAAGGAAACATTTGATGATAGTGTAAATCGAATTATGACTGTTATTTTTATTTTTAAAATGTGGATTGATAGATAATGTCAAGGAAAAGTGGTAAAAATATTTTAAAATGACTTTTATGATTTTCTAAGATGACATGAGAATGAAAAAAACAAAAAGTGAAAAGTAAATATTGTTTATGAAAATATAAATATTTGTTTTGTTTATATTAGAGGAGCCACAACATGACATATTAGACCCTTATCGGTCAGGAAGTAGTGAAAACAAATTATGGTCATGATGGGATAGAAAAAAAAATCTCGATTGTTCCAAAGGGATGACTGTATTTAGTTAATGTAACCACCAAGAGATAACATGACTAGAGATAAATTTCATGGATGTAAGATGTATGAAAAGGACTATGGAAGATAAAGGTGGTCCAAATTTAATGATGCCAGTGGGAGATACATACATTACTTGTACCTGGAACTAGTTAGACACTGCTTGGGTTGAGCAAGTGTAAATATATGAAAGATTTCTAGTTAGGTTCCTAGAAGAAAAGGAGCCTAATGCTCAGGGAGAAACTACTGGAATCATAGTTCAAGGATGACCTCAATTGTATTTTTAGAAATTCATGATACTAGACTTGTGGATGTCTTTAGCAAAGGCTATGACAATATACATTTTGTGTGGTTAAGTATTCTTTGACGATTTGGGTGATTAGACAACTATGTGATGTATGTGTACCATCATAGGTACTATAATAAATGATTGATTGTTGAAAATATTATTATTAAAATAATAATATTATTACAATTGAGAAATACTCAATAGATTTTATATGCCATGGAGATTGATAAGCCATCCGCTGAAGCCATCCATTGTTCTTGCTAGTAGATTGATAAACCAATTTTATAATTCTTGACACAACCGATAAACCACTTGTGATTAAAATTGGAAATTAATAATATTTTTTTATAAATACTTTGTTTTTCTTGTAATTATAAATATTTATAATTATTAATAAAACATATTGTTTTTATTTAGTGTTATTTCCCGAAAATAAAACCCTTCATTTTGAAAGAGAAGGATCCCATTTTGGTTCTAATATATATTTCAATATCATTAAAAGATTAAGAAGACTACGGCCAACTGGGAGATAAATACTAGGAAAAAGTATAATGATGTTGAAAGGAAGAAGAGTAAACATTTAGGATGGTGTTGTTATCTTTAATGGGGAATAATGTAAAATCACTATAACCCCATAATTATATTTTTTATTCATAAAAAATATCAATTAATTTAATATGTTCCAAATGATTTCCTTGGAGAAGTAGTTATAAAATGATTTTATTGTTAATTTTTATTTCACGTCCGGTACAAATTGGAAGAGAGGATGGAAAAAATGATGACAGTGGAAAAGCAAGGCTTGAAAAGATACAACGCTAATGAAGCCTTGGAATATTAATGTTTCGAAAGTAAAATTATTAGAAGTGACCAAAATAAATAACATTTTCTTGGTTTGGGTGTTGATATTTTTAGCAGCTTGGGAATAGTAAATAATGAGTTCCCTTTTATGGGACCTTCCACGCTAATTTTGCAATTGCTGTCATTTTATTTCCAATTTATTTCTTAAAAGCCCTCTAAACGAAGTCGATTCACATTCTCTCAAGCCATAAATGGGTTGGAATTAGGTTTTATATTTAGTGTATCTTATGGCCTTGATTGAGAATCCAGGGCCACATGTCATGAGAGATTCACTCAAGAAAATTGTAAAATGAGTTTCCTAATTCAATTGGGTGAAATGGCAAGAGGATGGGTAAAATTTTGTCGTTTGAAAACTCGCTAAGATGACCATGATATCATGACTCAACCCTATGTAAGCATCATCTCTCTACTCTGTACATTAAGCTGGATAGTACTCTTATTCCCATTAGTGTGATTAGTATGTTCATAGTGATGTGTTTTATTACTATGATATTGGCATTAAGCTCTACCTATTCCATAATATTGATTGCTCACATGATCATGCTGGCTTATAGCGCTGGCTTGCGGTTATGAAGGAATGAATATGGAGGCAGAAGCAAAAGAGCGCATTGTCTATAACAAGGTAAGTTAACCATGCTATTTTCTTGATTATTGTGCATGAGAAGATAAGTTGACAATGTTATTTTTTTTGAAAAAGGATACATGGTTCTTATCTGTAAAATGATAAGTTAATCATGTTATTTTGATGAAAAACTGTTGCATGATTCTTGTACATAAAAGGATAAATCATAAAGTTAACCCATTTTTTTAAAAATATTGCAGGATTCTTTAATCATGTTATTTTCTTGAGAAGAATTGTGTTATTCTTGTGCATAAAAAATAATTTAATTATGGTTCATTTTTTGGAAATATTGCGTGGTTAATTTCGTTAAAATATTTCATCATTAAAAATTTAATATTATAAATGGTCTATAAAATATTACATTCATAACTTTGAATAGAATCCATGTGTTTATGTAAATTAGAAGTACAAACACCATAATAAGATGCATCTATTTGTCTTTCATGTTTTCCTTTTAAAGAAGACCCATATCATTTATATAATTATTTATAAATCTCAACACTTGTGTGTGTTTAGGAATTGAGTAGTTAGCACAAGAACTATTTATTTTCATAATAATACATTACAAAATTTTTTATTATTTAATGCAATGAGTTGAAATGCATTGTTGACATTGAATAATTATGGCGGGTATGAAGTCCCTTTGAAATTTATGATATGCATTAATGTCTCTTGGTGCATTTATTTTAAACCTTAACATGGAGAATTATTATATGGCATCCAAAATTTGCATTGAAGGTTCATAATATAAACAAGAAGGGCTGCGGACGCAGCAAGTCCTTGCCACCACAGCGCTTGTTATTCCCAGGTGTAATTGATGAGCTTGTTATTCCAGGTGTAATTGCTGATAGCCTATAATGTCCACCATATTAATCTTTTAAATGGTTGTTAAAGCGCAGACTTGAATTGGTTTTGATTAAATGAAGAATCTGTAATTGCTGATAGGCTATAACGTCCACCATATTAACCTTTAAAATGGTTGTTAAAGTGTTAAAGCGCAGACGTGAATTGGTTTTGATTAAATGAAGAATCCACTGTAATCTTTTAAGAAAATACTAGTGCGATGAAAGGTAATTTGGACATTGCGCAGATTCAGATCAATATTAGATGCTGAAATATTGGATCCCTGAGTTTGTAAACGAGATGGGTCCCATTTAGTTTTAAAAAAAATTAATAGGCGACGTCACATTCCGTAATTTGCATTGTTTTAATGTTGGCTAGAGTTCACCGATAAACTTGCGATATTAAAATGGTTACTTGGGGACATACATAACTATGGAATGCGAGTTAATATTTTCTATGACTGATCTATTGTTTTCTGTAGATTGGAAAGCTTATTAAAATGCTTTTTCATAGCTTCTTTTTATCCTCATGCTTTTGTTTTCCATGATAACTATTTTGCATACACTTGCCAGTTGCTTGCATATCAAAATTGGCTCCTGCAAGTCTGGTACTATGACCACTTTTTCATTTGAAATAATGTTATGATGCCCTTTATCTCTGAGAATTGTTATTAACATCTAATGATATAACATGACAGTGTTTCTTTCCACAATATCTGTTGCGGTTGATCCAGACACCACTTTTTGTTGTAAATTCTGCATATGATCCATTGCAAGGTACATAAAATCTCTTCACATTTTTTCAGACATTTTCACTGTTAATTCCTGACATACATAACTATGGAATGTGAGTTAATATTTTCTATGAATGACATTTTCACTGTTAATTCCTGACATACATAACTATGGAATGTGAGTTAATATTTTCTATGAATGACATATTGTTTTCTGTAGATTGAGTGGGGGGCCGAACATAGTGGCTGGTGGTGTTCTGAAACTGGCTCATATGCTTACTCTGCTTGTACTGCAACTACTCCTGGTCAAGAAGTTGAAAGGAGACAGTTGATGCAACTACTCCTGGTCAAGAAGTTGAAAGGAGACAGTTGATCCTGTTCCATCCCCGTTAGCTGTTCCATCCTAGTTAGCCATTAGATACCCTGCAACATAAAACACCCTACAACAAAAAAAAATGCCGCCTAACACAGACGTGAATGTGTTATGTGCATATTCTCATGGCGGTGTTTGCAGTTGTGTGCAGATGGCTACAGTGGGAATGCAGGTGGTGTGCTGGTGGCAGTGGGAATGCAGGTGGCAGCCAGAATGCAGGTGCTGTGCAGAAACTGTGGGTGGTGAACATGCAGATATGGTTGGTGCCCTGTGTAAACGCTCCACATCAACAATCTAAAATGTTTGCTAACATTACATTAGTTAATAAAATTTGAAAAACTTTGTAATAATTCACATTTATTCTAAGTTTTCATAAGTCCTGCTTCGATATGAGGACAAAATAAGAAATCAAAGTTACTGATTGAGCTAAAACTGGCTAAAACAATAATTTACATGAACCTCATTGGCATTGGCAGATCGAAAAGTGCTTTTAAAATATAAATACAAAACTTTATAATAAATTGATAAACTGAACCTCACTGGTGATGAAAAAGTGCTTTTTAAATATAAATACAAAACTTTATAATGAACTAAACCTCACTCGCAAATGGAAAAGTGTGTTTTTTAAATATAAATATAAAACTTGTATTTTTTAAATATAAATATAAAACTTTATAATAAATTGAATTGGTCAACTTGGTTTGCTTGCACCAACTAATGCAAGTACTAAAAAAATGAAAAATGATTACTATAGTCCCTGCCATGTCGCAAGCTACAAGGACTAATAATGGTTTCATATGGAGGTACATATCATTAAGGAAAAATAACAACCTTGACATGGAGCATTAAGGAAAAATAACAACCTTGACATGGAGAATTAGAATTATTATATGGTATCCAAAATATTGAAAGTTCATAATATAAGTAAGGGTTTCAGGAAACACAATAGTGATGTGATTATTTTTGCATTTTATAATATTTATGCATTTACTTAATGCACCTGACATATAAATGATTGGGAATGATTTTATGATATGCATGCATTTATATTTTTTCATAGTTTTTTCACAAATAAAACCACGGGAAACGCTATCAAGGTTCTGCAAATTGATTCCCATGGTTTTGGATTTGGTTAAAGGTTCTGCAAATTGATTCCCATGGTTTTGGATTTGGTTAAGTGCATTAAAGGTGGGTTTTGTGGATAATAGTTAAGGTAGTGTATATATTAAATAGTTATGGTTAATCATTTGATGATGCATGAAAACTTTGGGGAGTAGTTATGGATATGAATGTTAATCTAATTTACACATATGGAAAAATGTTTTAACAACAAGAATGTTTCCACAACAAGAGGTATAATGATTACAATATTATTGATAATTGATAACTGGTAAAAGTTGAATATTTGAGATAAAGATATTTTGAGTAGATATTACGATGAAAAAGGTCATAAATATTTTCTATTTTGATATTTTAAATAATCAAGATACTAGAGCTGCTAAAGATTGTGTTTGTATAACATAATCATTGTATAACAGAATCATGACTTTCGTAAAGAATGGTATGATGATTCCTTTAAAAATAATCAATACATGGATTAAACATAATCATGACTTTCGTAAAGAATGGCATGATGATTCCCGAATCATGACTTTCGTTGACTTTCGTAAAGAATGGCATGATGATTCCCTTTAAAAACAATCAATAGATGGATTTGCAGCGACGAACTCATTATTTATCACTATTCTTACATGCAAAGAGGACTATCCTCAACTATGTTTTACAATGGGTAGCTTGTTGCATTTTATCACTATTGTCACATGCAATGAGGACTATCCTCAACTACGTTTTACGACGGTGACTTATTACATTAAACAACGATGTAAGTGAGGTAAAGTGTTTGAAACATGAAATAATGTTTAATGTAATGCTCTCTATTTAATTATGCTTGAATTAAAGACTAAAGCCTATGTTTTTTATGTAAAATTTTATGTTTTTTAATGTAAAATTTCAAAAATGAATAAGGGATGGAATCCTTTCACTTTCATTTTCATTGATTGAGGGGTGAACTTTCTTACTAAATATTTAATAAAATAATGGTTTGCTGGTTTTTTTTGGGTTTCTAGTATATATTAGTGTTTATTTATGTGCTTTTCTATTATGTTATTTTGATGATATTGCTACTTTGCATGACGTTGAAACTTACATTATTAAATTTGTTATTAAGAAATCTAATTAAATGAATAATGTTAATGATGCAAAGTTGAAATATAAAGAATTATGTTAATACTGTGCATTAATGGTTATTACTTCATTAGATTTTCTATTCCTTTTTAAAGGTTATTTCAGATAATGATCATGATTATAGCATAGCATTTGATTATTAGATAAGGAGTATGACATGAGTCATTTTTGAATATTACATGCTAGCAAAAGTTTTTAATCCTATGTATTTTGTATGAGGTATATTAAAGGATGTTATAAATTCTATTGCCTTGGGGTGAGGACTCCTATGTATTTTGTATCAAGTATATTGAAGAATGTTACAAAGTCGATTGCCTTGGGGTGAGGACTCCTATGTATTTCGTATCAGGTATATTGAATGATGTTACAAATTCATTTTCCTTGGGGCGAGGACTCATAATCAAGTCTATAGTTTACCGAGTTTATTATCAATGAGTTGTGGAAAAATACTCTAGAATTTTTTTTCCTTTCATTCCTTTGAAATTAAAAGACATCATAATAATTCATATTTCAAAAAAATTAATTAATAAACATATATAAATTTATTAAATTTAATTAATAAATTTTATAACTAAAAATAAATATATTTTTAATGTCTAAATGTGAAGTAAATAAATAAATATGTGTTTTTTATAAATTATAATTTTTATTTAATCATATAAATAAAAATAATGATTCATAATCATAACTACTATATTCGAGTATTTTATATTCAAATTGAATTAATAAGAATCTGATTTTTTTTAACACACACACACACACACATATATATATCTTAGTGTGTATTTTTAACATTTTTTTAACACACACACACACACATATATATATATATCTTAGTGTGTATTTTTAGCACATATATATAACTTACTAGGTAGTTTATTAGGGATGGTTAAGAGGACGTGTTTCCTACTAACAAGTCACAATTGTGACAAGTTAACAAAAGGAGGTAGATTATGTATTCCTTTATAAACTTTAGTAGTCAAATCGTTGCATGAAGGTGGGTCCCTTTTCCCATAAAATAGCAGTTTCTTACACCAATTTGGTGGTTGGCTTCCTTGTGATCTTTGTTACAAGAAAAATAACCTCCTCATTAGCTCAGAGGAGAAGGTAACATGGAAGGAAGAAAATGACCTAGACAAGACTCATTTTTGCCAAGGTAACGCACCCAGAAATAGCTAGGTAGAGTTGTAACGCACCCTAGCCATGGAAAGAGAGTTTTAATACCTAGGGTAACACTCTCTCTTACCCAAGGGGCAGTGTTATCCATGTTTGAATGTAAAAATGGAAATATATTATGGAAAACTGACTACCATTTCCATCTTTTCCTCAGAAAGAGTCAGTTCAAAAATAGAAACTAATGGCACAAACATTTTATTAGACATTTCCAAACACAAATGAACTCCTATGGAAGGAAAAAGAAAATAAAAGCGAGGACACATCTATATCTTTCCTGATTTGAACTGGTTGAAAGAGTTGGCAAGGTTTTTCCTCTCCATTTTATATAAATTGGAGATGTGGGCTCTTTTTTTGAGGTTGAAGGTTTGATTATATGTGGAGAAAAATTTCATTGTTGTAGTGTGAGGATTGAAGATCGACGAAGTTCATTAAGGACTTTCTGCCTTGAGAATCATCACACTCGGAGATAGAGAAAGAGAGAGAGGAATTGGAAGGCTGAGGAGGGCTTGGTGCAACAGATGGAACTGTAATCCTCCTTTTTTATAAATCAATAGAACTGTATATGTTTTGTCCATTCGATGTATCAGTGTCACATTTTTTGTTCATTTATCTATGTAGCATGATATGAATGGCTTAGATCTACATAATTTAATATTATTTTAATGCTAGTTTAATTGTTAGAAAGCTATACTGTTTTGAAGATTACATGGGTGCTTTGATTGGTTGTAGGATCTGTATTTGGAGTTGGTGAGGAAGGACTTCTACCTCACTGCTTAGAGCTCTCCATAGAATTTTCCATCCAGAAAGAGGCAATCCTTCCAAATCCTACTTTTTCAATTATAGATTAGTATGAACATGTATGCAGTACCTTTGGAACTTTACATCTAATCTCACAGTCTGCCTCGGGCACCATAAAGCCTTGAGAGGGATACCCAATAACCACCACCCAAGCATAAATAACCTATAGAAGAAATGGCGACTCCGCTGGGGAGTAAACCCCAAGTTTCTGGGTTGTTCCTATGACTTTACAATTTTTCCTATCTTCACATATCCTTTCGACCTATTTATATGCTCAGTAATAATCTTAGTAGATCACAAAGTCTAGAATAGACCATGCCTATCCATCTGTGCAACTTTACCTTGAGTAACACTCCCTCTGAGAGTGTTTCAATGCGTTATAATGCTGCTTATGCCTAGATATAGTGTGTTAGTCTCATCATTAACACTCCATAGACACTGCTTTCCAGCGTTACCCAACCAAAATCTGTTGTTTACAACCCTGTTGTGTTTCCCTTTGGTTGTGGAGTTATTGGCTACCGAATTAGCTTATTTCACTGGATCCCTGTGCTTGATTACCCATTAACATTTTTTAGTTCCTGTTTAAAAAAGTTAATGTTAGTAGCATCTACACTTTCAAGAAGAATTTTTTTTAGTTTTCTAAACTTAACTGAATTAATTCTAAATTTTTTTGTTAAAAAGTTATTAGAGAAGATAGATATATGTATGAATCTTTAAGGTTGAACTATGTTATTTGAATTTTTGGTGAATGGATATTGGAAAAAAACTCTCCTTATAGAATAAAATCTTCGTTGAATTGAATATTTAGAGCATGTGTCTTCATGGTTTTTGAGTCAGAGTCTCATCACATTTCATACGTCCACTCCCTCTCCGCAAGACTAATAATCAAGCACACTAAGAATCAAGTGATAATAAAATTAATCACATAACGTTTTCTAAGCTCACACCAAAAGTAGTTTAGGCTAGGATCTTGGGGTAGGAGAAGTGAGAAAATCACCCAAGATCTCAAAACTTGAAACTAGAGTCATTAAAAAGTGAAATCCTAATGCACTCATATTGTTGGTACCACTCCACTACCATCGGATTTAAGCGCGAGACAACACCAGGGTGCATAAGAAGGTAGCCCATCTTCGAGTGCATTCAGTGGGCATGATATATATTGGGGTTCCCTTCGGAGATGTCGAAACTAGATCGGGGATCTAGGTGTTCTGCCCATATAGCATGTTGTCTATGACCTTGACCACCTTGACAATGTCCGTGATTTTAAGTACCTTTAGTTGCCAGAATTTTTAGGGACTTACACAAGGTGACTGGGGCAGGCTACCCTGGTACCTAAAATAGATAGACCTACTCTGTCTTCAGTCTTTGGGAGGGTACTCATATTCACGAGAGTGTTTACATATTTTGTATGAGGTTCGGGCGAAGCTCTAGAGTAACTGTAACTTTATTTTTTACCAACCCTCTCTGTATGCTATTATGATATTGTGTTTCATATCCAACAAGCGATAGTACTCATACGGGGACACCTTGTTCTGGTTGCTTGTTGATTTATTTTAGAAGTCCTTTTTTCTTTTTTCTTTTTTAGGTGTGTGGTCACTATCATTGAGACTTTATAATACATCACAGATGATTAAAATTTGATAAAAGTAAACAGGTCACCGTGGTGTCCTTCAACCCTCGTCATCTTTCTCAATGACACCGAGGTCTCCCTCTGTTAAAACCGAGGGAGGAGTCGAGTCTTAGTAATCCAGTGCCTACTTCAGAAGAGCAGTCTCCAGTGACAACCGCTGACTTTCACATAGCCCTGTATCATACGGATTTTCCAGAGGATCCTTTTACGAAAGGAGTCGCACCTCCTTAAATTCCTCCCCTCACTCACCCGTTGGGGCCATTGTTAGTTCAGGTTACACCAGGCCAAGATATGTCTTCGACTACACCAACATCTGTTACACAACCATCGCCCATCGGGTCGATGCCATTCGTAACCAACTCTGGTCCACCACCATCTTTCTTGCTAGTCATCAGTTCTATGCCAATGATTAGCAACCCCAATATCTAGGCTATACTCGGTCCCAACAATCCATTCACCACAACTGTTAGTGGACCTCCGAACCCTTCATGATTTTCTCCTATTGTGACTGTGCTGGGACCCACGTTTTTGCGCTCCCACTAGCAGGGCTACTTCGGTTCCTTTTAGCAATCCTTTCATTTGGAGCCCTATGTTGAGTTCAAACCCCTTGGAAATCATGACAGGGGGGTAGTGTCACCAATACATATATGCTAGGGGGCACTTCGGTACCCCTACAGTCATTAGGACAAATAGGACAGCTTATTACTAATGTTGTTCCTTTGAGTGGTCAAAATTTTGGTGTAGGGTCTATGCCGATGCTTAACTATGTGAATAGCAGTATGCCTTTGGCTAACTCGGGTAAGGGGGTAACTTTTACACTGGGGGAAACCAATAGTTTTCCCCCTAGTACAACATACCTTATGGAAAACAACCATACACCCCTACACCCCTACCCACAGAGAAATTTTATCAACAAATTCCTATGTATCCCATTGGTAACACATTGATGGGTGGACCCTACAGTCCAAACGGTCATCCAATACTTCCTTCGGTAGATCCTAGGGAAAACACGTAATTTCCATTCTTTGTAGATCTAGACATCCTCGACCTCTACAAACTGACCAATGATCCCATCAACCACAACCCACTTTGGCATCCAGTACTTAAAAGATTCCTCCTGACATCCCTAAATTCGACGGGAAACAGGGGGACAATCTAGCTACACGCATCACCACCTTTCATTTATGGTCTATTTCTAACTCCATGGCAGAGGATAGTATCCGGCTTCAACATTTCCCCCGCACTCTCATAGGCAACGCTGCCAAATAGTACATTGAGTTACCACATGGGGCTGTCAAAACTTTTGGCTCATTAGCTATAGAATTTCTTAAGAACTTCCAATTACCTATTACATACGAAACTGGCACGGAACTCTTAACCTCGCCACGTCAAGACACCACCACCTATATATCCGATTACATTCATGAATGGAGACGTAGGCGGAGGCTCGTTAAAGCACCAATCTGAGATCATCTCTTGTCCAATTGTTTTTGTAAGTCACTCTTACCATCCCTAGCTAATGACGTTTTCTTGTCTGGTGTGGTCACGAAAGACCAATGCATATGTCATGCGCAAAATTTAGATCTGATCTATTTGTAAATTGGCACAATGTATGATCTACTCCCCCATGCCCCTGACAATCTGAATCCTCTCGCTACTCAATTACCTGCAGCACATGCCGATGGCATTGTTGGCGCAACCTCCAGTGTAGCCATAAAATTGCTCAGTGGGAAAACCTCCTAGCCATCTTCATTTGCCACTGCCCCTAACCAATCGACTACTCTTCCTATAGCTGACGTAAAATATGTGTAGTATACACAAAAACCTAGCGGCAAGAACAAGAAGAACAAGAAAAATACCTCTCCTTCTGAAGAGCAGTCTGGTAATCAGAATAATCCCAATCAGAAAAACGTTGATAAAAACAACAAAGGGAAGGAGAAACCCATGAAATTTCCTTGCAGAATCTGTGTAGAGGACCACTTGACATACAAATTTCCTCGGCTGCAAGAATGCAAAGATTTTATCACAAACAAGGACTCTGGGAAGACACCTTCCATCCTTCGCAATCCCTTCCCTAATCCACAACAACAACAATGACAAATGATTCAAACCCATCATAACCCCCACAAAGGGGCAACAGTGGTACTCATCCTTCTCGTGAAGGACCATCTGCCATTTATGGCATGGAAAGTATTGAACTCCAAACCTGAGCTAAAATCTATGGAAATCTAGTCATTGAGGCTCAGGAACCTGGTACGAGTTCAAATCCACCGCTTCCTAATGATTTTCATATCAAAATGCCTGCTATTGACCCCACAATTCGTGCCCCCAAAGGAAAATTTCGATGCACGACTCATAACACCTTTGCATGTGCTGCCCAAAACTACAATATTGTAGAGCATTTGGTGCAAGCACTGTCAGCCATGTCCACACTCGAAGTTTTGAAAACATGCCCAGCATGAAGGATAGTTATTCTTTCGACCATTGGTGGAATTAACCCCCAAGATTCTACACTAGCCATCTTCAACATGGAGAAATCTAAACCTCGCCTCTCACACCAACGTGCGTTCCAAGTACAAATTGCATCAAAAGGGAGACTAATCCATCGCACTATCATAGACAAAGGTGCTTCGACTTGCGCTATGTCAGCTGCGTGCTAGATCGCTTTGGGTTCTCCCACTTTGTCTCTACCGTCAAATTCCCTTAAATATTTCGATGGCAACACGTTCCTCCCAAAATGCTACCTTGCTAGCTTTCCCATTTTGCCTAGTGGGAAAATGATAATGGTGGACATAGAAGCTGTAGATCGTCATCTCGACTATAATTTGTTGTTGGGCTATAGCTGGTCTTACGCAATGACTGTCATTGTATCTTTGGTCTTCCTACTTATCCTCTTTCCATTGGATGGGAAAATTTTCATAGTGGATTAGTTATCCTTTTGCACCCCCGATTATTCCATGTTACCAAGGAGCACTGTACCCCTAGTAGGAGGCATTCTTGGCTCATACGTCAGCGTCGGTATCAGTCTTCTGAAGGCATATTCCTTGATGGGTTGTTTTCCTCTCTTGCCACCTGAGATTACACACACGATTGCAATGATATCCACCATTTTGAATGGCTCTATCAATGCATGGATCCTACCAGAGTCTTTAGGCATTGATTCCTATGGAGATCAAATGCTACTATCACTAGCAAAGTTGGCTTGTCAAGCCATCCAAATAGCATCTGAACCCTCCACTACTTTGGTTTTGACTAATGGTACCACCTGCTCGGCCATCACGGTTCTTTCTAAAGATCTCCTTGATGAAGTCCTTCCTATGAACAAAGCTATTCGAGAGATCATGTCTCTAGAAGAACGACCTTGGGGAGAGTTCCATCATCGCACTTGGACATTCGATTCCGATGCGATCACTGCTCAAATCCTATCTTTTGACCCACCTGAGGTCGTTCCCTCCACTTACATGACTATTCAAACTGTCGACACAGAAAGGAACATGGGAAATCCTTCTAAGGCTATGCTCATAGATATCTCAGTGAAAACGAGTATCGTGGAAAACATTCAGATTGGAGCCGATTGCAATCCAGAGGAAATTGCATGCTTCACATCCCTTTTTAAGGAATTCCTTGATGTGTTTTCTTAGTCTTACGAAGAAATTCCTGGCATATATCCATCTATTGTTGAGCATGAAATAAAGATTTATGACAATGGCAAGCCTGTTTAGAAACGACTCTGACCTATTCACCCTCGAAAAGCGGTTGCCATTAAGACTGAAGTCGAAAAAATTTTACATGATGGTTTCATATATCCTGTTCCTTTAACAGAATGGGTTTCCAATCTGGTTCCCATAGATAAAAAACTAGGCACCATCCAGGTTTGTGTTGATTATCATGATCTGAATGTCGCTTGTCCAAAAGACAATTATCCTAGACCGTTTATATTTCAGATTCTCGATGATTGTGCCGGATGTGAATCTTTCTCCTTTATGGATGGCTTCTCGGGCTATAACGAGATAGAGATTAAAAAATATGACCAGCATAAAACCACCTCCATCTATCCTTGGGGCACATTTGCATATCATAAACTCCCATTCAGTTTGAAGAATGCAGGAGTGAATTTTCAAAGGGCTATGGACTATGCCTTTCACGATATTTGACACATTGTACAATCTTACTTAGACGATCTTCCGGCTCACTCCAAGAAACGAACCCATCACCTTGTGCATCTTAACCAAATATTCGCTCGGTGCAGGTTCTACAATATATGTCTGAATCCGAATAAGTGTGTATTTTTTGTCGAGTCTAGATGCCTTCTTGGCTTTATTGTTTCCAAGCATGAGATTAGGGTTGATCCCGATAAGGTTAAGGCGATCATTGAATTACCTGCGCCATAATCCATTATGCAACTCCAACGTTTAGAAGGGAAGGAAAAATTCTTATGTCGTTTCATAGTAAACTATGCTGAGATGATGAAAGGATTTACGCACTTACTAAAGAAAGGGATACCGTATCTGTGGGATGACCAGGCTCAACTATCGTTTCACTCATTGAAACTAGCTTTCTTTTTAGGGACTTTTTCTAGCTTGTAAACTGAAAAAACCTCGAGTTACCTTCGTTGGGCTCTTTAAAATACTACAATGAAGAAATATGAGCCATTATTTTCCATATTTTTCTAGCTCATTAAAAAACTGAAAAAAGTAATCGAGTTTTTCTCCATTGGACTCGTTAAATATTCACGGAGAGAACTGAGTTTTTCTCTGCTGCACTTGTTAAAAATTCACGGAGAACATTGAGCTTTTCTTCATCAGACTCGTTAAAATTTCATGAAGAACATTTGATTTACTCCATCTCCTTGTACTCATAACAAAATGAGGTAGATGTCAATTGAACATAGGTTTCTCACTTTATCCGGATTCAATGGACTAACTCATGGAAAATGTACTATTCTAGGCTTACTATTCTTCATTCATCATGCCCAGTTATCAAATATGATAAAGGTACCCCTGAACTTGTCTTTTACGATGTTTTTCACTCTCTAAATATGAAAAGACCACCAATTTTACCCGTCTAAACTTGTTAAACTTAATCAGACGGGGAAAAATTTGGACAAAGTTGATACTTATTATGTTATATTTTAAAGGTCAATTTGGCAGCACAAAATCTTGAACATGGCACTTTCCAAAAAATTCACTTGCATTTAGCCAAACCCGACCATCTATGAGTTTAGCCCTCATATGCTAATGCTCCTACATTGGTGAATCCTGACACTCTTTGGTGTTTATTAAGCCTAAGATTCTTGGTACCCTGTTACAGTGCCTTTTATTGTTCAAGAGGATCCCGCTATTTATTACTCCTTTATCAGCCAAGGCATCATATGCCAGAAATTATTTTTCATCTGTTATTCCCATATTCTCTTGACTATTTCCAAAACAAAATCATCTTTTCTCGTTTCATCTCAACTAATGTAGGATGCGTCAGTGCCTACCTTTCAAAAAATCTCTTCTTATAGACTTCAACATCTTATCTAGGAAGTTGATCCAGAAACACATCAGTACTCGGGTACTTGCAGACATCGATGGCAGGTCACCTTGTGTTTGGTTGGGGGTTCTCATTATTGGCTCCCGATCGAATGATTCTATGAGTGTTCGACATCAACTCCTTTTATTCACACTCACTAGATTGTACTGTGCATCTTAGGGACCATCATCCTTATTGGTGGCCACCCTCGCATCTGTTAATGGTTGTTGTTATTAACTGGTAATTAGACAATTTCCTGCATGTTTGACTACAAATCCTTCATTCACATGTGCCAAAATATGAATTTTAATGAAGCAGTGACCAAGACCTTGGGTTGAGGCTAACATCATTTCAGTTGTGTTTCCTCTCCCAAGCTGTGATATTGTTTTCAGAGACAGCTTATCAGTTTGATGCTGTCATGACAAAATCTTCCACATTGTGCTTATCACTGGACACACTGTTCATATATTTGTTTAGAGAAATCATTTTGATGTAGCTATTGAGCATGAGAATGCCCGACTCAAGATGGATACTATATTTTCTGACATATGTTGTTGTTTTAGTTTTTCCTCGTTCCTCTGATTTCTCTCGTTCTACTACACTTGTTATAAAGTATTTCGGCCATTGTCTTCACCTCTAAACTCACACTTTAGGGGGAATTTGTTATAGGACAAATGACCTCCTCATTAGCTTAGACGAGAAGGTAACATGGAAGGAAGAAAATGACCTAGACAAGACCCATTTTTTCCAAGGTAACGCACCCCAGAAAAAACTAAGCAGAGTTATAAGGCACCCTATCCATGCAAAGGAAGCATTAATGCTTAGGGTAACGCTCTGTCTTACCCAAGGGGCAACATTATCTGTGTTTGAATTTAAGAAGGGAAACATCTTGCGGAAAACTGACTGGCATTTCCATCTTTTCCTCAAAAATAGTTAGTTCAAACATAGAAACTAATGGCACAAACTTTTTATTAGACATTTCCAAACATAACTGAACTCCCATGGAAGGAAAAAGCAAAGAAAATCGAGGACACATCTAGATCTTTCCCGATTTGAACTGGTTGAAAGAGTTGGCAAGGTTTGTCCTCTCCATTTCCTATAAATTGGAGATGTGGGCTCTTGGTCTAAGGTCAAAGGTTTGATTATATGTGGAGAAGAATTTAATTGTTGTAGCATGAGGCTTGAAGATCATCCAGATCATTGAGGTTCATTGAGGACTTTCTTCCTTGAGCATCATCACACTCATAGATAGAGGAATTGGAAGGCCGAGGAGGGCTTGGTGCAACTGATGGTTGTAATAATCCTTTTTATAAATCAATAGAACTGTATCTATTTTTTCCATTTAATGCATTAGTGTCACATTTGTTGTTCATTTCTCTATGTAGCATGATATGAATGGCTTAGATCTGCATAGTTTAATATTAGTTTAATGCTAGTTTAATTGTTAGAAATCTATACTATTGTGAAGATTACATGGGAGCTTTGATTGATCGAATGATCTGGATTTGGAGCCGGTGAGGAAGGACTTCTACCTCGTCACATAGTGCTCTCCATAGGATCTGCCATCCACAAAGAGGTAATCATTCAAACTATTTCTTTTTTCAATTATATATTAGTATGAACATGTATGCACTATCTTCAAAACTTTACAGCTAATCTTACAGTCTGCCTCGAGCACTGGAAAGCCCTAAGAGGGATACCCAATAACCACCACCCAAGCATATTACCCTATAGAAACCTTAGAGTTTGATATATATATATATATATATATATATATATATATATATATATATATATACAAATGATGCTAAAATATTATATTCATTTATAAAAGAATTTTATGTCATTATTATTATTATTATTTTTAAATATTAGATGTCAAATAAACATAAACTGAATTACACATCACTTCATATCAAGAATACTACTTTACATGTTATTTGTCAACCACCTATTAAGAAACCAACCATTTTTACATTTTTTTTTTGTTTTTCGCTAGACTAGAACCTTAACAATATATATATATATATATATATATATATATATATATATATATATATATATATATATATATATATATATATATATATATATATGAGTTAGTTCAGGTGCGAATTGGAGTTTCAGGTGTCATAATTCGGTGACAAAATTTGAGAGAAATCCCGATTTTTGTTATTTAAATTGTTTTTTTGACTCTATATACGGATTCGACACTGTAAACAACTCATAGGGCACTTCAATTGTGCAATGTTACCTATCAAACTTCTACTTTTCAATGAATTCTAGCTAGATTTTGGAGAAATTAGACCGGAAAAAAACCCACCAGAAAAGCCTTCAAAAGGTCCCACTATAGACAACTCGTATATATATATATATATATATTTGTGTGTGTGTGTGTGTGTGATGTTCTTTCTATCTGTGATTTTTTATTTTATTTTATTTTTTATTTTTACTTTTTTTCCCACAGGAAAAATCGTAGCTTTATTGATGAAAATAAAAGTTACATGTTGTATATGCTAAGTGCATATGTAGATCAACATGTAGCTGCCATATAGATAACTAAGAGTAGTAGGAAAATAAAAATACATCCGCTATGTGTCGCATATATACATACTGTAGAACAATATAACTTCTCCACAAGGAGTCTGATGGATATAGATACAAAAAATAACTATAATAAAAAAGAAAAAGTAAAACAACCACTGTCTCTAATGGGGGCTAGCCCCCCTCTAGTGATTAGGAGAAAATGGTCTATGAAAGTACTGATAATAAGCATACTCATTATGCTCTTGTACCTCCGTGTGAGTAGTCAATAGGTGTGTCGCCTCCTTGGAAAGGAGGTCGAAAATTGTGTTCCTTTCCCTGTAAATGTGCCGACATGAAATAGGATCAAAATGGGATCTAAGCAGTAGAGTTTCGGCCAAAATATTTTGCAGCTTGTGTATGTGACATGTCGTCTGAACATTAAACCAATCGATGACAATTTTGGAGTCACTGAATATATGTAGTGCATGGATATTTTTAGTGATGACAAATTGTAGGATGTGCAAAAGGCAGGAGAGTTTAGCAAAATTGTTGGTGCCTCTTCCATGTGCAGTCTTGAATTTATAATAATGATGTGGTGAGTGATGAAGAATAAATCCACCACCACAACCATGAGTTTGTGGAGATCCATCAAAATAGGCCCAAGGGGTGGAATAATCAATCATTTTAGGGAATATAGCATAGGGGGATCATCGGGGATAATGTGATATATGGAGATGTTGTGGGCAATAAATTTATATAATATTATAAAATTATATTATGTAATATGAACATTGAAATAATTTTCTATGGATTACATGTTATTAATATTTTTTTGTTTTTAAATATTACCTGCCAATAAACATAAAATGAATCACACAATCACGTCACATAAAGAATACTATTTTTACATGTTATTTGTCAACCAAGTATTAAGTAGTCAAATATTTTTACATATTTCCTTATTTTATATTATGTGACAACATATCATGGTTGTTGAGTGTTTCTCCTCCCAAAGAACAAATATAGTAATTTGTTAATGTAAGTATTATTTTATGTTATGTGACAACATTTCGAGAATGTAGAGTGTTTCTCAAGGCAGAGAACAAACATCAATGTATTTGAATTCGTGATTTATCAAGCATTAAAAGAAATAAAATATTCTAAGGTCTAAATATTGGAGTTTAAAAAATACTGAAATTTAACGAGTGTAACAAAACATTTTAAAAGTCTTTACCAAAATCTGGGTTATTATGTGGGTTTTTAGACTATGGCGTAAATATTTCTTAGTTTTACATTCAAAATAAATTTGCTTATTTAATCCTTCTTGATATTTGATAACTAATTAATTTTCATATTAATATATTTTTACATATATCTTTATTTTCAAAAAATTTCTGCTCATTTATTTTATATATAACTTATTTTCATTATAACTTGTTTTAATAAATATCTAACTTTAAAATATTTTATATTCTATTGAGTTATCAACTTAATTCTTTTATCTGTACCCATGAAGCACTTTATTACACACTAAGGTGTTTGCATGGCATACAATTTGATGGTAATCATGATTGGTGCTTTATTACCAACTGAGATATCAGCTTAGAAATAGGATTTTGCTGATACGAAAAGAAGAACGAGTATTCGCTACATGTGATGCAGCTTGATGGTAATTATGATTACCAATAATCAGGCTAAAGGTATCATGATTGGTGGTTTTGAATGGGAATGAAAAGTAAAATTTTCATGATTAGAATGTTTTAAATGAATTCAATTCAATTGTTAGGGTTGATATGTAATTGACATAATAATATAAAAATATATATTACCGATAAAGTCTTGGGAATCGTCTTTAGGAGACAAAACCACACTTCAAAATTTGCGGAGAATAATTTTATTTCATAAAGTATGAATGTAATAATATCATAACATTTCAAAATGACATGATCAATCAAAAAATAAATTTGCACAAACTCTAATCATATATAGAATATTACAATTTTTAATATATAAAAGACTCACTTTATTGCAAGCACAAAAATTATTGAAACATAGCATTATTTTGAAATACACAAACGCGAAACTACACGTATCTTAGTACTTTAAAATCTAAAATATAGTGATTGGCTTCAAAATACTATAAAATAGGACGTAGGGCAGAGGCCGATCTTGAGCATGCTCGCCACCTTTTTCATCGACATCAATCTCTCAGCCAACAATTTCTTCTTCGTTTTCTCATTGTAAATCCCGCCTCTTTGGCTACAGTTCCGTCTTCAAATTTCACAGAGCTCCACTGTCTCGCTAGCAGCTGATTTAGCATTTGGACTATTTTTAGTTGTATTATTAATTTTGGTTGAATCTGTTGAGAATGAATCATATTAGTTGGTTTGAAATGTCAATCAAATCTTAATGATGTGATTAATCCCAATAAAACATGGACGAAATCTAAATGTTATGATTAATCTGAAAGACATTTATCGAATTTAATATTTATTAATCACATGAGTCATCTATAGAGTATTATATTTATATGCAATAATACACTCCTTTTTGTCTTTATATTTCATAATGAATACAATATGAAAGTAACATAAGAATTGAGATGTAGAAAGAAGCTGGGAAGGGCTAAGCGGCTGGAACCCTAGCCACATCGGCCCTCCGGATCATGCCTCCATTCATCCGCGTTGCTGGGGCTTTCTTTCTGTGGGTGCCTCTGTTGACATATTGTTCTCTTTGCATTGTCCTCGGGTGCTTTCGCGGCTTTTTGTGTGTGGTCTTCTGCTTCCGCTGACGATCTTTAACAGTGGTGTCGTTGGCCTGCTCCTCTTGCCACCGCTTTATGTTTCTGATGCCCTTCTATGCGGTTGTGGCTGCGATTTATCGAGGGTTTTTGTTCACTGCCGAGATATTGTTTTGGCTTTCATGGCGGCTTGGGTTTTTTGGCTCGAATTTTCGAGAGTTTTCCTTTTCAAAAGATGGGGTTTCATGCGCAAGGGATCCAGCTGCCACCTCGTTGCTTCGGCCCCTTCTCATCCTCTGCGGCCCATTCCTTGATGGAGGTATTGTATCGATGGCGGCGGGTTGCTATTTGTTGTGGCTCTCATTGGTTTGTCTCCTTCCAAGATTTCCGTGTTTGCTTTGGATGGGGCTACTTTTCTGTGGATGTTGCTCATGGGTCTGGGCTAGTGCTCCGGATGCAAGTGCCATTATTTTGGGGCTTGTACTTTGGGTTTTTGGGCTGGCGATTTCTTCATCTGGGTTTCTAGCTTCACGTCTTTTCACCACTTTCTTGGGGTGGTTGTCCCTGGGGTCGCTGTTGTCGTGCCTTGCATGGTTTTGCCTATTCTGGGACTTTATGTGAATCCTTTATGGGTTTGATAGGCCTTCTGGCCTGGTTTATACTGGCTTATTTCAGTGGCTATTGTTCACATGTATGTACCCATAGTGTTTTGGGTTTACATTTTTTGAGTGATTCTCTGTATTCTAATCCATGACGTTTTTACTCTAGACCATATGCTATATGCATGTTTATGTAACATCTTTTTATCTAATAGAAAGTTGTTTTTTTTCTTCTGGAAAAAAAAACATAAGAATTAAGACAATTTTAATTACCTATATTTGCCTAAATTTCTTGAATTGCATGATATTCTTATTCTCTCAATGTCTCATATGTTTTTCTCGTATTTACTCTAGATTTATGTCATATTTCCTTTGTGGGTGACAATTTCTTTCCTTTTCTAGATCTAAATCTAACATTTTCCATGTTTGTTGAAAATCCTTGTGTAATTTCCATGCTCTGATATTTATCTATAAATGAATGTTTGTTTGTTTCCAATCAAATTTGGATACTAGTTTATTGGTTGACACTAGAGGCTCAATCAAGCCCTTGACCTGTAGCATTTACCATTAATACCATTAATAAAAGTTGGTAGGAGTTTGGTTGGTCAGGTATTTGATGTCTTGATTGAGATGCCAGTTAAACACACGTACATATCAATTGAGGGTTCCTTTAATGCTAGATCGATTAATTTGAATTTTAAATTTAAGTGCTCGATCAAGCTCTAGATGTCCTAAAAATCACAGTTTCGGCACCCCTTCTGCAAATTTCACAGCAACCCCATTTTGTACCCTAGTGGATTTAGGGAAAATGTTGTCCTAAGGTGGTAGAGTGGATCTTGTTGTATTCGTTAAAGAATCCTTTATCAAAAGGCATGTGAATTTGTCACTTTCGAATTCATATGATATTTTTCATTTAATTTCTTTAAAACATAAGGATTGAAGTTTTTTGGACGATTTCAAAGGGGATGAATAAAAAATGAATAACATAAAATATAAATTTCCAGGAAATTTCAAAAAATACCGCTATATTTGTTTATGAGTCCTCTTCAAAAGTGTACTATTGGTTTTTCAAATTATTTAAAGAGCTAAAAATAACTTACGTGAACACATGCCTCCAAAATGAAATTGAAATATTACTTCACCAACTTCGAAAAATGATAAAAGATATAATTTTTCATTAAAAAAACAAATGAATATGAAAAACTTAGTTTTCTCTCTCTCTCTCTCTCTCTCTCTCTCTCTCTCTCTCTCTATATATATATATATATATATATATATATATATATATATATATATTAAAAATTACACATTGTAGACTAAGTTATGCTACGTGAACATGCACATTTCTCTTATGTTTTGCGAAAATTTGCAAATAAATATATTTCATTTAATGTAAAATTGAGAGATTATACAAAACTAATTTTTTTCAAAAAATATAATTCGAAGAATAACATAATTCTCGACATATTTTCGTTTTACTCTGAATCAAAATTCACAATATTTATATGAATTTTGAGGATTGCAATTCGATAAAAGAAGAAAACAATGAAATTTCATTGCCACATTTCACCCAAAAGTGTAACCCATATTCATGCATTCACCCATATCCTTCCACACCTATTACTATAGGAAACCCTCTGGTTGATGAAACGAGCAAGACCTTTGAAGGAGAAGAGTGAGTATTAGGTCTCTCACACTCTAGATTTGACCATTTCAAGAACAAGATATATTAAGACATCCAAAAGCACTTGTTAAGAAATCTAAATAATCCCACTTTGTTTAGCACTAAGAGGGTCATAGTGATTGACAATGTGGCTAATCCGGTTTCCAAGCTTCTATAGGATTTGAATTCTCTGTTGCCACTGCATATAATGTAGAATAATTGGTAAATGAAGTGAAGGATTTAAAAGAGTATTTGGAAAAGGTCCAATATGAAAATGAGAAGTTGCATGCCGAAAATAATGCTCTTTTGTGATCAAGATTAAAAAAAAAAAAGAATATTTCAAGCTAGCAATCTTGGAGGAGGTAAAAGTAGTAGAACATGTCATCAAGGTGATTTATGAAGGAAATATCACCCATCATAAAATAAATATCTTCGTTATCAAAATTTAAATTTGATCTAAAAGGAAGAGAAACACTTATAAATTTACCTTCTCATCTATAGAGTACCTCTTTGAATGCAGAAAAGAGTATATAAATGCACCAACCAGGCTTCCAACCAAATCTATAATGAGCGCTAGAAATAACAAGGCAAGAATCAAGATTTCATTACAATTGGATGAGGAAATTTACCAAATATATGACTAGAATGGTAAATTCATATCAAACATTGTACGACAAAGTCGAGACTCATTGAAAAATACAAATTCCCTTTATTGGTGCAATAGGAGCAATAATATTTGGGTGAGAAACCTAACATGAGGTCCAATAGAGATTAGATGCGATGAAGCAAGTGTCTACTAAAGACAACTTGGAGCCTACAAAGGAAACAATTGCACAACATATTGTAGGACCCAAGTAGGACCAATGAAATTTTACAAAAGACTCTTTGGGTTCTCATATTGGATACAACTAGACATGATCACTCTATTATTGGATGTTATTGAGTGCCAAATGATATTTGAAAGAGAAGTTTCAAAGAAGGTTAAATGCATAGCTTCTTAATACAAGGCTTGGTACATGAAATTAAGACAAGAGTTGCACATTGAGCCCCTTGTATGGCTATCATGAGTTTGGTTCCATGAAGGAATATTTATTTTTGAAATTCCTTGCAATTTGTAAATAAAGTTATTTTAAAGTTAAATTTATAATATAATTTTAAAAATAAACGTCATTTAGGAATTAAAGGTCCTAAAGAAAGTGAAGAGTCACAAGGGAGGTTGAAAGGTCATGGGCAAGGAAAATTTTAGGGGCTAATATTCTTTAATGCTAGATCGATTAATTTGAATTTTAAATTTAAGTGCTTGATCAAGCTCCAAATGTCCTAAAAATCACAGTTTCGGTACCCCTTCTGCAAATTTCATAGCAACTCCATTTTGTACCCTAGTGGATTTAGGGAAAACGTTGTCCTAAAGTGGTAGAGTGGATCTTGTTGTATTCATGAAAGAATCCTTTATCAAAAGGCATATGAATTTGTCACTTTCGAATTCATATGATATTTTTCATTTAATTTCTTTAAAACATAAAGATTGAAGCTTTTTTGGACGATTTCAAAAGGGATGAATAAAAAATGAATAACATAAAATATAAATTACCAGGAAATTTCAAAAAATACCACTATATTTGTTTATGAGTCCTCTTCAAAAGGGTACTATTGGTTTTTCAAATTATTTTAAGAGCTGAAAATAACTTACATGAACACATGCCTCCAAAATGCAATTGAAATATCACTTCACCAACTTCCAAAAATGATAAACGATATAATTTTGCATTTAAAAAAAAAATGAATATGAAAAGCTTAGTTTTCTCTATGTAGATTATATATATATATATATATATATATATATATATATATATATATATATATATATATATTAAAAATTACACATTGTAGACTAAGTTATGCTACGTTAACATGCACATTTCTCTTATGTTTTGCGAAAATTTGGAAATAAATATATTGCATTTAATGTAAAAAAAAATAATTTCCTGAATAATTCTAAATCTATTGATATAACACATAATAGTACAAAACTGCCTCTGCTTCAGTTGAGAGAGCTTGAAAGCATGACTTGATAGTCATCAAAAGCATGAGTTTGGACTGCCCACCGAGGGGAAACCAGTCCCTGAGAGATATGTCTTGCCGCCATCACAAGGGAAACGGGCATTTGAGTCAAATATTTTAACAAAAAAGCATGTAAAAATACAATATTCTCTTTCAACAGAGGGAAATCAAACATGAAAACAAAAACCCACCTAAGAAACCTGGGCTGAGGAGTCAGAATCCATTGAAGGTCATCTTGGCTACTGATCATTGACTGGAGAGGGAGGCTCCTCCTCGATTCTGCAGCTATACTCATCATTGCTTCCTTCATCGTCTGCAGTAGGAGCCACGATGACTTTGCCAATATCGTCCTTCACCTGAACTTGCATTTTTTCATCACGGGGAATTTTTAGCTGCGTCAGGGAATCCTTGGCTTCTTATGCAGGCTTGGGAGCGGGAGTAGCAGAGGGACTGGGGATAGCGACAAAAGGGGAGTTAGGGCTGGCTGACTCCTCTCGGATAGTGATAGTGATATAGGCTGTAATAATAGGCCTATTCATCGTGCAGTCAAAGCAAAACTCTGCACGTTGGGAGGACTGATGAAGGGGGGTGAAGGTTGGTGGAGAGGGGACATGAGAGGCGACGGTGTGGAGACCTGGAGGCACAGGAGGGTGTGCAGGAGGAGGCATGGAAGAAAGCACATGGGGAGGTGGAGAGTTCGGGAAGGAGTAAGTGTGCTCAATGAAGCGAATTCTAGCGCTTCGGCTTTGAGTTTTCGGGACATGGTCACAGGAGAAGTCCTCTAAGGTGAAATTCGTGCTGGGGGAGGACCGGGATTGAATGGAACAGCCGTGACTGCTCCTGCGTCGACATCTCATTCTATGGCGCAGCCTGGGCATGGTGGCAGGAAGGTGCACACAACGTCCCTTGAGGGACAGGCAGAAGAGATGTTGCACAGAGGAACTGGGCGAGGCAGGCAAGGATTTCGAGCAACATAGACTACTTTGAGAGAAATGGGACTCCGTAATTTTTTCCAGATAGCAGAGGAGCATACAGTGCTTACCATTGTGCGTACAAATGCTTGGCTTGGCACAGGCGGGCGGGCATAAAATTCTCTGCAGAGCTATGGACCTGCAAATAGAATGTTTGCCATACAATAAAATAAAATCGAATTCCATAATGAGCCAGAGGGAATGCATAGGGCGGAGACAGAGCGTAATGAAGGCGTTAATGGAGAGCAGGGTGGTGGGATTAATGGCGGTGTTAATGCCCCTATGGGAGGCCATATGGCCACCCCACGCCACAGTCATTGGGATGCGTCGCGGGATGGGCGTCCCATCAAGCTCGACTGTCATCCACATCCGGAAGCATTTAATGTAAAATTGAGAGATTATACAAAACTAATTTTTTTCAAAAAAATATAATTCGAAGAATAAAATAATTATAGACATATTTTTTTCTTACTCTGAATCAAAATTCACAATACTTATATGAATTTTGAGGACTGCAATTCGATAAAAGAATAAAAAAATGAAATTTCATTGCCACATTTCACCCAAAAGTGTAACCCATATTCATGCATTCACCCATATCCTTCCACACCTATTACTATAGGAAACCCTCTGGTTGATGAAACGAGCAAGACCTTTGAAGGAGAAGAGTGATTACTAGATCTCTCGCACTCTAGATTTGACCATGTCAAGAACAAGATATACTAAGACATCCAAAAGCACTTAGTAAGAAATCTAAATAATCCCAGTGTGTTTAACACTAAGAGGGTCATAGTGATTGGCAATGTGGCTAATCCAATTTCCAAGCTTTTATAGGATCTGAATTCTCTGTTGCCACTACATATAATGTAGAATAATTGGTAGATGAAGTGAAGGATTTAAACGAGTATTTGGAAAGGGCCCAATACAAAAATGAGAGGTTGCATGCCGAGAACAATGCTCTTTTGTAATCAAGATAAAGAAAATAATATTTCAAGTTAGCAATCTTGGAGGAGGTGAAAGTAGTAGAACATGTCATCAAGGTGATTTATGAAGGAAATATCACCCGTCAGAAAATAAATATCTTTGTTATCAAAATTTATTTTTGATCTAAAAAGAAGAGAAACACTTATAAACTTACCTTCTCAGCTATAGAGTACCTCTTTTAATGGAGAAAAGAGTGTATAAATGCACCAACTAGGCTTCCAAAGAAATCTATAAAGAGCACTAGAAATAACAAGGCAAGAATGAAAATTTTATTACAATTGGATGAGGAAATTTACCGAATATATGACTCAGATGGTAAATTCATATCAAACATTGTACAACAAAGTCGAGGCTCTCATTGACGAATACAAATTCCCTTTACTGGTTCAATAGGAGCAATAATATTTGGGTGAGAAATATGACATGAGGTCCAATAGAGATTAGATGCGATGAAGTAAGTGTCTACTAAAGACAACTTGGAGCCTACAAAGGAAAAAATTGCACAACATATTGTAGGACCTAAGTAGGACCAGCGAAATTTTACAAAAGACTCTTTGGGTTCTCATATTGGATACAACTAGACATGATCACTCTATTATTGAATGTTATCGAGTGCCAAATGATATTTGAAAGAGAAGTTTCAAAGAAGGTTAAATACATAGCTTCTGAATATAAGGCTTGGTACATGAACTTAAGACAAGAGTTGCACATTGAGCCCCTTGTATGGCTATCATGAGTTTGGTTCCATGAAGGAATCTTTCTTTTTGAAATTCCTTGCAATTTGTAAATAAAGTTATTTTAAACTTAAATTTATAATAGAATTTTAAAAATAAATGTCATTTAGGAATTAAAGGTCCAAAAGAAAGTGAAGAGTCACAAGGGGGGTTGAAAGGTTATGGGCAAGGAAAATTTTAGGGGCTAATATTTGCAGGTGGGCTAATTTTCCATGTTTTAAAAAAAAAAAGGATTTTCCAATTTCCATGTTTTTGGAAATTGATTCGCCCAAAGTTTATAGTATAAAAATATTTTACCCTAAAAGTCGCCAAAATTTTATATATGCTAATATAAAATAATTAGAAACCTAAATATTTTTATAAAAATATCATAAAAAATTTTACACTTTACATATTGGGGACAACTAATATTTGCCAAGGTTTTGAAACTTTAAGATAAACTTCCATCCTTAAAGTTTTCCCTGGTCATGGGAGTGAAAGGTCACCTCATTTGGTATGAATATATGCTCTTGGCTAGTAATAAAGGGACGTTTAGTTCTAGACTTCATTTTGAGCACCTTGTTTAGGAAAGTAACTTGTACATCCTTTTAATAAATCAAGTTGGGCTTTAGCACAAGTTCCACTATTAGATTTCATGGATGCTTCTTGTAATGGTATATTAGACTTTTCAACATAATATTCAGAATATCGTTTAGCCAAGGCAACAATTTCATGCATGTATTGTTGAGCATTGTGGGACTTATCCTGTAGTGATTCGATGGTATGTATTTATATTTCCGTGTATTAAGGTTAATGATCTCTTATGTTAGATTATAGCACACACCTTATATTTGAAGTTGTATGTTATCCATGCTCGTATCGTCATTGTTGATTGCAAGCTAATTCACAATTGATAAATGAACTCTTTCTTTCATCAATGTATCTTAATTGAAGTGTACTTACACCCTTATTTTAAAGATTCATTACTTACTGTGGCTGTGGTTATGTGTTTTCTATATTACTTGCATAGTATTTCATAGAGTTATTCTAACTTGTGTTTTTGAGAAGTTATATTGGTTTACCAGACTCAATATGAAGGGTTTACCAGACTCCCTCTCAAAGGAAATCGTACCGATTCCGGTTGCACTATATCTACCATCATCACCCATCTCGATGTGCATTCCAAGATCTTTCTCATCCAGATCTGAAAACAAATCTCGATCTCCAGTCATGTGAAAAGACGCACAACTGTCCAAGAACCAAACTGAACCCATCACACTTGATACCAAGCATGCGATCAGCGAAAAATCTAGCTCAAACTGCGAGGCTAAGGCCTCTCCCGCTGCAGATCCAGCAGTTTGCTTATTTTTCTTCTTCTGCGGACAATTTGTGGCATAATGTCCGTGCTGGTGACAGTGAAAGCACTTCACCTTGGACATGTCCTTCTTCTTGCCTTTCGCACCAGACTGAGAAGATTTCTTGCTCTTCCCCTTCTTTGCTTTGGTAGCCAAAGTGCAATTTTCTTCATCAAATGCCTTTGATGAAGGTCTGTCCCTGGTACTCCGCCTTATCTCCTCTTGCATGAGATCCGACCAAAGTCACTCCCATCCTGGAAATTTCTCCCGACCATTGACAGAGTCCTGATAGGAATGCCAACTCTTTGGAAGACCAAGGAGAGCCAGGTACACCAACTCCTCTTCATCGACAGTCACCCCCACACTTCCTAGCTCATCCCTGCATTGGGTGAACTTCGTGAGGTACTTGGGTATACTGTCGCCTTTCTCCATCTTTATGTTTCTTAGATTATCCTTGAGCACCAACTTCCTCTGGTCGCTCTTTCTTTGGAATAAATCTTTCAGCACTTTCCACATCAAGTATGGAGAAGCTTTTCCATGCAGGCTAGATACAATGTGATCCTTCACGCCCTCCAACAGAATCCTTCGACATTTTGCCATCTTCTTTTGCCAAGCCTCAACTTGAGCAGCATCAGTAGGCTTTGGGACCTCAGCATCTATGAACTCCTTCAACCCGTTATCATCTAACACCGCCTCCATCATGTCCTTCCATGCAACATAATTTTAGTTGCCCTCAAGGGCATACTCCAGTTGCAATCCGTTGAAAGACATTTTGACTTCGACGCCAAGAAGAAACTCTATAGCAAATTCGAATTCCACCAGCTCGAAACTCAACCGCTTTTGATCTATGAGAACAAAGTATTTCTAGCACAGAGATTGACTGTAGGGGTGTTTACTGGATATATCACCTTTCAAAGAAAGGATGGATCCAGAGGCTACCTGGCCTGCTTACAGACTCTGTCTATCGAAATAAATTGTAATCACTGTAATAGATCCGATGATCAATTCTCGCTTTGATACCATGTAGAAATTTGAATAATAGCTGAATTATTCACCGAGATTATCCTGATTACACACTATTTAAGCTTCATGCATAATACATAACCTCTTCTACAATTGATCATCAATATGCGGAAATAGAAGCAGTCGCATGCGCACATTAAAACATAATCAAGCAAACATATAACATAGTATGTAATGGGGAAAGCATACAGTTGAAAACCCCCAACTATCTGTATATTATAATGATAGAGAACATGTAACAATACATAGCACAAAGCTCTCACAGCTCTCAGCACTATCTCACATGCTACACACAAACTAGCACGGAAGATGAACAAGTCACAAGTTCAAATCTCCTCCACAAGTCTGCCTGCCTCTACTACGCAATCCAAGATGAATAATGATGAGATCCAAGTTCGAATCCACCTGGCTTGTACTGCGCAATCCTCATTGGAAATCTCAATCCATGTGTGTTCAAATCTCATGCATAGCCATAGTCACAACTGATAGTAGACTCACCCTTTCACCCACCTCTAACACTGGTCTCCACTGAACTGTCCATGCATTGCAGTTAACTGATGTGTTCTTTAGTTGATTTATGAGTTAATAATTAGTGAATTAATTAATAATTAATTCACACCACTCATCAATAGTGTATTTTTCAGTTAGACTAAATACAACTAGTTCAACTAAGTTAAACCGAACACAACTCCACCAACTGTCTCATCAACTCCACCAAACTCTGCCACATGAGTTCTAACTTAAGTCAACCATGCAATAGCTCAAATAACCCTTAGGAAAAGCGTATTTCCTTCTGTCAGCTGCATGTGCCACATCCAAGCATCAAACTGAAGTGCTCCAAGAGGATAATATAATGTTTATAGTCTAAATATTATTAAGGGTTAATAATATTTGACTGTTCTATTTTTAGCCCAACAGTCTAAAAATAGAAACCGCCCAATGTCTAAAAATAGAGGTCCATCTATTTTTACCAACTCGACCAATCATCCATAAATAGCATCCTGCAACTCATAGACCATGATCCATATGCCTAAAAATAGACTTTGCGCCAAAAATAGCCTGCGGGCCCACTTAGTGAAGGCGACTTCATTTCACTAAGCTCCATCATCTTGTTGCATTTTCAATACTCCCTCTCAACAAGATATGGATTATCTGCAACCCCTATCCTGCCTCTGTGGAATTCGAACTTGCTCCTGGTGAGCGCCTTCGTCAAGATGTCAGCATCCTGATCCTCCGTGGGAACATATGAAAGTAACATGACTCTCCGCTGAACACAATCTCTGATATGATGGTACCTGATGTCGATGTGTTTGGATCTATCATGAAATACTGGATTAGCCGAGATTTTAATGCAACTCTGGTTATCACAATAAATCACGGTAGGCTCCAAGTGTGACCCGAACAACCCGACCAGGATCTTCCTCATCCATATGGCCTCGCATGCAGCCAAGCTTGCTGCCATATACTCAGCCTCTGCTGAACTGAGTGCCACGGATCTCTGCTTCCTGCTGTACCAAGAAACTGCTGTCTACCCGATACTGAAGATCCCTCCAGATGTGCTCTTTCTGTCCGTTGGGCTCCCTGCCCAATCTGCATCCGTGAAGCCACATAGCTTCACCCCATCCTCTTGTCTGTACCACAAGCCATATCCTGATGTGCCTCTAAGATAACACAATACATGCTTTCCTGCCTTCCAGAAGAGCTTGGTAGGCTTAACCATAGCTTGCGAAAGCTGGTTAACAGCATAGCATATATCGAGTCGTGTATTGACCAGATACATAAGCGACCCCACCAACTGTCGATAAACAGTGGCATCCACTACCTCCGCTGAAGTAGCATCCTCCTTCCTCCAACCTCCAGGAAGAGGAGTATCAACAGGCTTGCAGCCATGCATGTTGAACTTCTCCAGTATCTCCCAGGCATACTTACCCCGAGAAACAAATAGTCCATCACCGCGTTGCCAAATTTCCAATCCCAGGAAATAATGAAGGAGGCCCAAGTCCTTCATCTCAAACTCTCTAGCAAGATCCTCCTTGCATGAAAGTATCAATAGCTCATCACCCGTCAAAATCAGATCATCTACATACATTACAATTATCAGCAACTTCCCCTCCACCATAATCTGGTACAGGTTAGGATCCGCCTCACTCTTGGAGAATCCAAGTCCAGTGAAATAACTGTCTATCCGTGTGCACCAAGCATGAGGTGCTTGTTTCAACCCATAAAGTGCTCTCTTGAGTCTGCACACATGCGACTCGCTGCTGAAGATCTCAAAACCTTCGGGCTGCTTTATGTACACCTCCTCCTCAATGACTTCGTTGAGGAATGTAGTCTTCACATCCATCTGATGAATGTGCCACCCCATCTATGCTGAGACATCTAGGATCGTTCGTATGGAAGAGTACCTTGAGACAGGTGCAAAGGTCTCCTCATAATCGATCCCCTCCATCTGTGAGAAGCCTCGGGCAACAAATCTTGCCTTGTACTTCTCCACACTCCCGTTAGCTGCCTGCTTCACTTTATAGATCCATCTCGAACCCACCACTGATTTCCCCTCTGTTCTTGGGAAAATCTCCCATGCACTGTTTCTGACAATCGAATCATACTCTTCCACCATGGCATCTACCCATGCAGGGTCCTCCACAGCTTCCTCGAAAGAGGATGGTTCTGTCACGACACATTTTCTCACAAGGGCCATGTATCCAGTGTACCAGTTTGGTGACTGTCTTTGTCTGCACTGTGTTGTCGGTGGTCCTACAACCTTCTCTGCATCTTGAGCCAGTCGCTCAGCTTCTGTAGTGCGCTTCTGCCCTCTGATGGTTGGCGCTGCATGAGTGGTCTCTTCCACTCTATGAACTTCCTCTTGTGGCTGATCCACATCCTGAAGCTCATCCTTAGGAACTAATATCTCCTCATCTGCATGCAAGTGTGGCTCCCTCTCAAGCGAACACTTCATGGCTTTCTCCTCCTGAAATTTGATATCCCGTCGCATAACAGTCTTGTGATTGTTTGGCAAATACACATGATAGTTGTGGGGCGTATAGTGTACCCCAAAAATATCCCAACCTCTGCGGTCGGCTCCAGCTTCTTCCTGGCATCCTTCGTCACATGAATGTAGACAAGTGAACCAAAAATCCTCAAATGGGAAATATCAGGCCTCTTGCCAGAAAACGCCTCCTCGGGTGTACTCATGCCAAGTATCTTGTGAGGACAATGGTTCTGCACATATACTTTAGTATTTCATGCCTCTTCCCACAAGTGAATGGGTAGGACTTGATCATGCAACATCGCCCATGCAGCACCTACGATCGTTCTGTTCTTCTGCTCAGCAACCCCGTTCTGCTGTGGGTTATGGGGTGCTATGAGCTCTCTCTGAATTCCTTCTGCGCTGCAAAAGTCCTTGAATTCGACAGAGATGAATTCACCACCATTGTCCCTCCTAAGAGCCTTCACCTACTTCCTTGATTCCTTCTCAACCAGCGCCTTGAACTCACAGAACTTTGAGTATGTTTCGCTCTTCTTCTGCATGAAGAAGATCCAGCACTTCCGAGAAAAATCATCAACAAAGATCACATAGTACCTGTGCTTTGCTGTCGAAGCTACTAAGAAAGGTCCACACACATCTGTGTGAATTCTCTCAAGGATCGTCATGGCGTGACTATCCTTCTCGTGAAAGGTGGCTTTCACAAATTTTCCCAAGGTACATCCCCTTGCACCGATCTGATCGCGCAAGAGTGCCCTTAGGAAGCCCAGTAGAAATCTGCTGCAGTATCTTCAAAGCTCCATGGTGAAGGTGGCCCAATCTCCGGTGCCACAGCTCGCCATCATCCTGGCTCACCACTCCTTCCGCCTTGCATGCCATTGCTGCGCAACCATCTACTTGCAACTGATAAAGGTTCTTGATTCAAACCCCTATCTTCTGAGTTTCTCTAGTTGTCTTACTGCACAGGAAAGCCTTTCCCTCACTGAAGACAACATCATACCCCTTGTCTTCCAACATCACCACAGAGATCATATTCTTCTTCAATCCTGGAACGTGCATCACTTCCTTCAATACAAAGGGTTTACCAGACTCCCTCTCAAAGGAAATGGTACCGATACTGGTCGCACTGTATCTACCATCATCGCCCATCTCGATGTGCAGTCCAAGATCTTTCTCATCCAGATCTGAAAACAATCTTGATCTCCATTCATGTGAGAAGACGCACCACTGTCCAAGAACCAAACTGAACCCATCACACTTGATACCAAGCATTCGATCAGTGAAAAATCCAGCTCAAACTGTGAGGCTAAGGCCTCTCTCACTGTAGATCCAGCAGCTTGCTTATTTTTCTTCTTCTGCGGACAATTTGTGGCATAATGTCTGTGCTGGTGATAGTGAAAGCACTTCACCTTGGACATGTCCTACTTCTTGCCTTTCGCACTAGACTGAGAAGCTTTCTTGCTCTTCCCCTTCTTTGCTTTGGCAGCCAAAGCGCAATTTTCTTCATCAGATGCCTTTGATGAAGGTCTGTCCCTGGTACTTCGCCTTATCTCCTCTTGCATGAGATCCGACCAAAGTCGCTCCCATCTTGGAAATTTCTCCCGACCATTGATAGAGTCCTGATAGGAATGCCAACTCTTCAGAAGACCAAGGAGAGCCAGGTCCACCAAGTCCTCTTCATCGACAGTCACCCCCACACTTCCCAGCTCATCCCTGCATTGGGTGAACTTCGTGAGGTACTTGGGTATACTATCGCCTTTCTCCATCTTTATGTTTCTGAGTTTATCCTTGCGCGCCAACTTCCTCTGGTCGCTCTTTCTTTGGAATAAATCTGTCAGCACTTTCCACATCAAGTATGGAGAAGCTTTTCCATGCAGGCTGGATACAATGTGATCCTTCACGCCCTCCAACAGAATCCTTCGTCATTTTTCCATCTTCTTTTGCCAAGCCTCAACTTGAGCAGCATCAGTAGGCTTTGGGACCTCAACATATATGAACTCCTTCAGCCCATTATCATCTAACACCACCTCCATCCTGTCCTTCCATGAAACATAATTTGAGCTGCCCTCAAGGGCATACTCCAGTCGCAATCCGTTGAAAGACATTTTGACTTCGACACCAAGAAGAAACTCTGCAGCAAATTCAAATTCCACCAGCTCAAAACTCAACTGCTTTTGATCTGTAAGAAAAAATTATTTCTAGCACAGAGATCGACTGTAGGGGCTTTTACTGGATATATCACCTTTCAAAGAAAGGATGGATCTAGAGGCTACATGGCCCGCTTACAGACTCTGTCTACCGAAATAAATTGTAATCACTGTAATAGATCCAGTGATCAATTCTCGCTCTGATACCATGTAGAAATTTGAATAATAGCTGAATTATTCACCGAGATTATCCTGATTAGACACTATTTAAGCTTCATGCATAATACATAACCTCTTCTACAATTGATCATCAATATGCGGAAATATAAGCAGTCGCATGTGCACATTAAAACATAATCAAGGACACATATAACACAATATGTAATGGGGAAATCATACAGCTGAAAACCCCCAACTATCTGTATATTATAATGATAGAGAACATGTAACAATACATAGCACAAAGCTCTCACAGCTCTCAGCACTATCTCACATGCTACACACAAAATAGCACGAAAGATGAACAAGTCACAGGTTCAAATCTCCTCCATAAGTCTGCCTGCCTCTACTACACAATCCAAGATGAATAATGATGAGATCCAAGTTTGAATCCACCTGGCTTGTACTGCGCAATCCTCATTGGCAATCTCAATGCATGTGTGTGCAAATCTCATGCATAGCCATAGTCACAACTGATAGTAGACTCACCCTTTCACCCACCTCTAACACTGGTCTCCACTGAACTGTCCATGCATTGCAGTTAACTGATGTGTTATTTAGTTGATTTATGAGTTAATAATTATTGAATTAATTAATAATTAATTCACACCACTCATCACTAGTGTATTTTTCAGTTATACTAAATACAACTAGTTCAACTAAGTTAAACCGAACACAACTCCACCAACTGTCTCATCAACTCCACCAAACTCTGCCACATGAGTTCTAACTGAAGTCAACCATACAATAGCTCAACTAACCCTTAGGAAAAGCGTATTTCCTTCTGTCAGCTGCATGTGCCACATCCAAGAATCAAACTGAAGTGCTCCAAGAGGATAAGATAATGTTTATAGTCTAAATATTATTAAGGGTTAATAATATTTGACTATTCTATTTTTAGCCCGGCAGTCTAAAAATAGAAACCGCCTAATGTCTAAAAATAGAGGTCCATCTATTTTTACCAACTCGACCAATCATCCATAAATAGCATCCTGCAACTCATAGACCATGATCCATATGTCTAAAAATAGACATAGTCTAAAAATAGACTTTGCGCCAAAAATAGCCTGCGGGCCCACTTAGTGAAGGCGACTTCTTTTCACTAAGCTCCATCATCTTTTTGCAATTTCAACAAATTCATAATCATGTCACTAATTCCTTTTTACTATTTAGCACAACATCAACCTACATTGACACTTTGTATAATATATGGATTTATTCATAAATTATAGAGTGTTTTCTTAAAAAAAAAAAATTCAGAAAACAAGAATCGAATTAAAAAAGGTTTCATTAAATATATGAATGAGAGGGATTATATGGGAATCGAAGGTGGTTCATTCTATGGATATTTAGTGAATAATATGAGAAGGAATGTCAACTTCTAAGAAATAAAGTATATCCAATAAGAAAATGTTTACCCCATAATGAGGCAACCCGAAGATTAAGATTTATAGATTTGAAAAAACAAAAGTCAATGCATGAAATTATATTTTTATAATATAATAATTTTAAATAATTCGACTATGAAATTTAATAATAAATAAATCACCAGGTTGTAGCTAGAAAAATATTTTTGTTGGTTACTAGTTATCTATAAGAGCTAATCATTACTAAAATAACTTATTGTAATATATTATACATATATTTGGTTCCCAAAAATGATTATTATGCTCTTAAATTCTGGAGACCAATGGATAACATCTCAATATATATTAGTTGGCATCATCGGAATCCCAAGGTGCCATGCATTGATTTATAACTATATCTATTTCATTTGTATCGTTGAGTTCATGATATAGAAATAATGGTGAGAAGGTTGGATATGCATCAAATTGCAACTAATAATTCTTTATGAACAAGCATAAATTCAATGTGATCTTATAAAATATATTCAAAGTTTCTATTAAATATCTCTAAATTTATTGTCATGTAATGAGCTTGTTTAGAAATTATTATACACATACTATTATATTCTTCCAATTGGAAATGGTCCTAAATATATATCTATGGTTGAAGAGGATTTCCAAGCAATTAGTAATATGGATCAATTACTTATAAAATCATTAGAAACACAAATATATTTTTGATACCCAATTGTATTGGAACAATGTCTGATTGAGGTGGACATCAATGGCCACACACCTATTCCACTTGGACCCCCACCATTGTTTCTTTAAAATGTTCAGTTTCCTTAATTGTAGCACAATTTACTATTTTTTGCAGTTTTTCAGGTCCTGAACTTTCAGAGCCGTTTTGAGGTTCTAAATACATTTTTTTGAAAACCAGGATCAACATGTAACTTTGATCGATGTTGGCCACTCAAGAATTTTATTCCTCGGATATTTGTTTATAATGAGGTATTTTTCACGTCAAACAAAGATTGCATGCCAAAGTTACATCCTCGGGAAGTTGATGTACCAATTTACCCAAATGGGTCCCATTGTTTTGGTGCTTCATCTCCTAGGATTAGGTTTTCGATGTTTATTCTATTCCATTGTTTCTTAATAATAAACATGCTTTTGAGCCTCATTGTAACACACTTCAGATGCTATAACTGCCACATCTCTTCTCAAAGATAAGCTACCAACACCCTAGCTAGTTTATTTTCATTCTGTCTGTAAGCATATTTCAGTCATTTTGATATTAATGAAATGTAGTTATATTTTAGTTGCATCTTTGTGTTTATGTGTATTTCTATATTTTATTACATTCCTGGATAATTTTGGCTCAGTGGTATCAGAGCAATCTACTCTTTCTTGATCCTTATTTACATGTCCCCATTGAGGTCGGGGTATAGCGAGGTAGGGCTCGATCTGGTTGTACCTTTGCAATATCGCTCTCACAAACCTCAACAACCACCCATGGGGGAAGTAAAGAAATATGAGGGGGAATGAGATCCTATCAAAATATTGCTTAAGGAGGCCCTCGAGAAACAAAGGTACGCAATGATGGACAAATTTTCCCAGATCCTTCAATGGTTGCCCGCCAATGACTCATCTGCATCCAACAACCATTCTAGAGGCACCACTACTTTTAAGGTACAAGTAAGCTTTGACATTTCCATATTTTAGGGCCAAATAGATGCAGATGTTGTAGATAGATGGTTCAATCTATTATAACGATTTTCTCGGTTCATGACATTTCCAACTGGGAAAAGATTACTTTTGCACTCCTCAAAGACATCCCCCATGTCAAGGACTAGTGGGAAACCAATTGTGAGAAAAATTATGAGAGAGAACCCTCTCAATTCTTGGCCAGACCCACTTTGGATTCTTTCTGAGACCCCTTCAAGGAACAATATTATCCCATGGGGAGCTATGAGAAAAATTACATACAATGGACTACGCTACGGAAAGAAAGGGATCAAGATGTGCATGAACTGATGAATTTGTTCCATACCCTACGCAAAAAGCTGGGTATCAATTATTCGGAGAAACATTTAGTGTTGAAGTACCGCAGTTGTCTACACATATACATTTAGGAGGAAATGGAGTTCCTCGACATATCCTCGCTTGGTGCAGCATACTAGTATGTTTCCAATATTGAGTAGAAGTTCAAATAGAAGAAGTGAGACTTTGGTCTGCGAATAAAAAGCAAGGGAAAGGTGCCCCCAAATTGTGGAACAAATGATAAATCCAATGCAGGGTAGCCTAGGACAACCCGTCGAAGTCACAAACAAAGGAAAACACCTTGAAGCCAATAAAGGACACAAGAAAGTGGTGTGAGTTCCATAACAACTCCACTCACAACCAAAGTAAGTGTCGAGCCAAGCAGTTACTTGTGGCCGAGTTGAAGGCTTCCAAATCAGATGCATGCTCTGAATATGAATCAAAACCCTATAAGGGCAATGACAAAGGAAAGTAGATATCCATGTGGAGCCCAATGCCATTGTTGCCACCATGAAGATCTAGAACGAGGAATCAAAAGATAGATAGGAGGAGGAGTGCCTCTTCCATTCCCAGATGTGGGTAAAGGGTTCTGCGCTACAGTTCATTATCGACAACAGGATACAAAAGTGCCTCATCTCAGCAGAGATCGTGAAGCGGTTGGGCTTGTCAACCATAGCACACTCACAACCACACCATCAAGTGTCTTCACCAAGGACGGGATATATGTGTCAATCAGTAGTGTCACCTTCCCTACAACATCAAGCCCTTCACGGATGATTTATTTTGTGACATTGCTCCCCTTTATGGCTATAATGTATTATTAGACCAACCATACTTGTGGAAGTGACATGTTGTGTATGAGTCTAGTCCTCGTGTTGTTATTGTTACTTTGGGTAATAAGTTGTACAAGATACCGAAGGTAGCACCACTTACCACCATCTCTTTGGTTACTGCAAAAAAAATGTAGTAAGCTCATTTCCAAAACCAGGAGTTTTTTTTTCCAGATGATCCACCCTCAGGGCAAGAAGAAGATTGTGGCCACAACATCTAGACAGGGCTCCTCCACACGAAAAAAACAAATGGACAAGGTCATGGAGGAGTATGGGGACATCTTCACCTCACTCGGAGAGGTGCCCCTAAACTGTCAGGCCAAGCACTCCATCGATCTGACCCCAGGTGTGCGCTACCCAATGGACCAATATGTCGACGCTCTGTTCTAGAGAACAATGAAATCAAGAGGAAGATTCAAGATTTGATACAAAAAGGTCACATCTGGTCAAGTTCGTTGCCCTGTGAGAGCTCGATCGTGTTGGTGCAGAAGAAGGATGAGACTTGGAGACTCTGTATTGATAATGGGGGACTGAATAAATCATTATATGGAATAGGAACCCAATCCACATATTGATGACCTTCTAGACTATCTCAAGGGGGGGAAAATATTTCAGCAGGATCGACTTGAAGTCCAAGTATCACCAAGTACCAATCGAACCCTCTGATGTGTGGAATAATGCCTTCAAACCAAAGGAGATCCTTTTCGAGTGGCTTCTCATGCCTTTTTGGTTGATGAATTCTCCCGAAACCTTCATGAGGCTGATGGTTGACATATTCTGGCCATTCAAAAACTCATTTATAGTGGTATTCTTGGATGACATCCTAATCTTCATCTAGTCTTGGGAAGAGCACCTCCACCACATCTGACAGGTCATCCAAACACTGTTGCAACACAATTTGTGTGCCAATTTGGAGAAGTGAAATTTTGGCATGACCCATGCTTAGTATATGGGATACATTATTGATGAGTGGGGGTGCATGTGGATCTAGCCAAGATCCAAGTCATTCGGGATTGGCCAGCCCCAACAACTCTAACAAAGCTTCACAACTTTCTGGGTGTTGCCAATTTCTACTGGATGTTCATGTTGGGATTCTCTCATATCACTTGGCCCTTGAGTCAATTCACCAAGGGAGGAGCGAAATAAATTTTCTTTTGGTCTAAATCTCAATAGAAGGCATTCGTAGAGTTGAAACACCGCCTCTACTATGCACCATTTCTCACATTACCAGACTTGTGACAACCATTTGAGATCAAGACAGATGCCTTTGACTATGTTATTGGGGTAGTTTTTACTCAACAAGGGCATGTAGTGGCATATCATAGTGAGACACTTTTCGACACAGACTAGAATTATCCCACTTATGAAAAAGAGATGTATTCCATTGTCTAGGCTTGTCGACAATGGAAGCATTACATTTTGGGGAAGTAAACAATCATCCACACAGACCACCGACCCCTGTAGTTCATAGAAACACAAGGGAAGTTGTAGAATGATCACCATAAGAAGTGGTCCAGATACGTTAAATAGTTTCATTTGAACATCAAGTACAAGAAGGGCATCACCAATAATGTTGTGGAAGTCTCAGCTGGCCACGAATCATGGTGCTAGCCATTGTGCTCAACTCTTGTGGGTACGAGACTTTTGATTCGTTGCTTCTTTACAAAAGAGATCCAGAATTTTGCCACACATACAATACGCTCTTGGAGGGGAAGCAAGTTCTAGTTTTTCACCTCTAGGATGCCCTGTTATGTCACCTAGGACACCTTTATGTTCCTTCAAGCAAGTGGGCTAAGATGATTTTGGAAGCGCACTACATTCGAGTAACTGGGCATTTCTGGATCAAGAAGCTAATGGAAGTATTGCAGAAGTATTGTTATTGGATGAAACCTTAGACAGAATGTCAAGAAGTACAGCAGGTCCTGCACTACCCGCGACATTGCCAAACTGACCATCAAGAAGAAAGGCCTCTATACTCCACTACCTACCACTAGTCGACCTTGGGAATCCATCTACATGGACTAAATGTTAGGCCTTCCTTCTACTAAGAATGGAAACTACAATGTTTTTTTTGTCATCGATAGATTCTCGAACATGGCCACTATGACAGTTTGCAAGAATAATATCACAGCAAAAGCCATAGCTAAAATCTTCTTTGAATGAGTGTGGGTACAATTTAGGATCCCACAACCTATCATCTCTGATTGGGATAGCGGGTTCCTCAATACATTTTGGTCCAGCTTCTAGTTGATGCTAGACACCAAGCTCACCAGGTCCACAACTTTCCTTCCCCAAATTGATGGCCAGACAGAGGTCATCAACCAGATGATCATACACATTTTGCAGATGTACAACTCAAAGCAGTCATGCACATGGGATGAGAGCCTCCCCTATGTAAATAATAGCTATAATCGGGCTCTCCATAGCTCAACCAGCCATAACCCCATTCAGGTGGGCTTGCGACTCCAAACACTATGTCCCAGTGACATAGCCATGCCATTTGTGACTACTAATGCACATTTAGCTCATGTCCAGTCTGAAGCTAACAAGGTAAACAAATTCATTAAGCGCATTCAACACATCCACCAACAATTTCATGACATATTGGATAGATCCAATGTTAAGTACAAGTAGTGACATGATCAACATCGAGTTCCACATAACTTCTAGGTGGGCGACAAATTGTGGCTAAATTTTGAGAGGGAGCACCTCGCTCCACCCCACCGCAAGCTTCGCTTGCTCCAATATGGGACATACACCATCACTAAGGATATAGGCGAAAATTCATTTAAGCTCAGTATTGCACCATTCCTTTTTCTGCACCCAGTGTTCAATGTGGACCGCCTTCGACCCTACTTTCCACCTCTGCTAGACAAATCCTACATGGCAGAACAACTCATACCCATAGCGTTAAATCCATATTGCATGGAACAAGCCATGACATATTAGATAATGGATACATAGATAAATAACACCCGACAACAAAGGATCCAGATATATATTGTTTTCAAAGCAGGCCAACTCCTTCACCACGGAAAGTGGCTCAAGAGGGACTAAGTTCAACAGAAGTTTCCTCATCTAATGGAGGAACTCAACACAATGGGGACCATTTATTCTCAAGGGGGGAGGAATGATCCATGTGGATATTGGTGGCCACCTGCCTATTCCATTTAGACCCCGACCATTGTTTCATTAAGTTTTTCATTTTCCTTAATTGTAGCGTGTTTTAATATTTTTGGCAATTTTCGGGTCCTAAACATTCGTAGTTGTTTTGAGGCCCTAAACGACGTCTTTAAAGAAAACAGAGACCAACATGAATCTTTAATTGATATTGGTTACTAAAAATTTGTATTCCTCGGATATATATTTTTAACGAGATAATGTGTGCATCAAAAGAAGATCGTATGGAAAAGTTACGTCTCCGGGAAGTTGATGTACCGATTTACCCAAACGAGGCCCATAGTTTGGCATTTCATCTCCTGGGGTTAGTTTTTGGATATTTATGGGTTTCCATTGTTTCTTAATAATAAATAGGCCTTTGAGCCTCATTGTAACATAGTTCAGAGGCCTATAACCGCCATATCTCTTCTTAGAGATAAGCTACCAGCAACCTAGCTAGTTTATTTTCATTCTGTTTATAAACATTTTTTAGTCATTTTAATATTAATGAAATGAAGTTATAATTTTTTTGCATCTCTGCGTTTATGTTTATTTCTATATTTTATTTCATTCCTACATAAGTCTGGATCAATGTCATAATATAATTACATCATTTTTGAGCTGCGAAAAAACCTTCTATCCATTGTGCAGTCTAAGAAATTTATTTTCTAAAGAGAATAAGGGTAGGTATTGGGTGGAAAACTAGTAGGAAATAGATACCTACCAATTACTTAATATATCTCCTAGGAGCAACACATGAGATACGTACAAATTACAATATTTAATGGTTGTCCTACGAAAATGTAACAAAATGCATTTTTCTTCACCTTCTTACAATAGGTGAGTTAAATTTAAATTAGAGAACTAAAGGTTTATACTTATATATAGAGTCATCATAGAAGCTCAAAGAAATTAATGTGATTAGCAAATGTAGTGCATAATGTACCTTCAATTTCGTAAAGTAGTTTAACCAAAACCAAGATAAAGTATTAATTAGATTAGGCACAATATATCAATGTTGAAAGTAAAGACTCAAATTATATTTTAATATTTCACTTCTAATTTAGTTGTTATATGAGTTAGTTGTTATATGAGTTAGGATTTCAATTCCTCCAATAAAGTTAGGTTTAAAAGGACCAAAAATTTCTTAGAATTTATTGTTTCTATGAATATATACAATTTGGTCCCAACAAACATTTTGAGATTTTTAAAGTATTGCCATTTTATATTTTTAAAGTATTGGTTTAAAGGTTCTCTAAAGTAACATTTTCTATTACTTTATTTGCCCTTTTTTGGTCTTTGATTTTATTCTTTAGATATCAAGTTATCTTATTCTTTAGATTATCAACTTATTTACGTCTTAAGCTTTTGGTTTGACCTTTCACTTTGTCTTAATTTAGTAAAATTACAAAGTAGGTGAAATTTAGTAGTACAAAAACTGGAACATATTAAATGTTAGAATATACCATTCAAATGAAATAAATAATGTACATATATGTTTTATACACTACTATCAAGGGATGGATGGAAAAACAAGTGATGGATAGAAAAAAGGAAATACTTCTATTCTCAATAATTTAAAAAAATACAAATGGGTAGATAATAAGATAAAATAAATATATATTTAGATAAAAGGATAGGAAAGCCTTACTAATATAGTTATTTCTTCAGTATAGTCTTGGCCAACATCCTTCCCAAATCAGCACTTCTATACCAAAAACTAGTAACAATGGCAATTATAATATACCCTATCAATATTAGTAAAATCCAAGTAACACCGATATGAAGAGAAAATCAACACTTCTATACCAAGAACTGGTAACAATGGCAATTATAATATAACCCATCGATGTTAATAAAATCCAAGTAACACCGATATGAAGAGAAAAAGTAACATTTAATCTAGATCCAAATTGAGATGGTGAACAAATTCACCCAATATAAATTCATAACCGCATTCAAGAAAATGAACATATCAACCTATAAGAAAAAGAAAACTACAATAAGTAAAAATATATTACAAGTGACTATAAAGTAAGTATTGCATGCATTGTAAAATTATTTTTAATAAAAAATAATTTACTAAAACTTTGGTTACTAAGTTTGGCCATATTCATTATATTAATTCAAATTGCCTACAAAATTTTCATTAATATAAAATTTTATATTAAAAAATGAAAAAATAATAATTTTTATATTTAAATTGGATGTAAAAAAATAGATTGTAGGTTTATAAATTTATAATCGTCCAAAAAAACAATAAATTTAATATAATTATGATAGAGAATGTTAATTTTCTAGTTGCAAATAACAATAAATTCCAAATATATATTTCCAAATCTCAGAATTGATTAGTTATGTTCTATATATCAAAAATTAACATGCAAAGATCTTTTCTAGCCCTCTATAGCTCACTAATACTGCGGGATCGGTAGTTCATGAGTTGGAAGATAAGTGCAGATACTGCGGGATCGGTAGTTCATTAGTTGGAAAATAACTCATAAGCTTAAACAACTCATTAAAACTTTATTTTGACTTATGTACTGAAAGACTGCGCATATAATTTCTCTAGCCCATGAGAAATGCACTGTAAATCAGTAAGCATGGCAATGGCTTCTCTGGATTCTCCACGGATTATTTTTTGTTTACTGCTGTTCCTGAGATCACGGCATAGCATGAGTGCTGATAAACTGAAATCAGAGCGTGACATGAGTATTGACGAATATATCAATCACGTCAATCCTCCAGCAGTTCACAAATTTATAGTAATTTCGAATCTAATTAATGTTCCAAATTTTTATTATGTATTATATGTTATACTGTATAGATTTTTCTGATATATTCTCTTTTTCCCTACAGAATGAAGATGGAGATACCATTCTATGCGTACGTTTCGAAGATCAAATATCTCTTCAAGTGAGGAATAATTGAAACCTAATACAATGGAATAATGAAAACCTAAAACAAGGTAATTAAAAAAATCTGACTACTTGCATGTTTATTGAAGGGTTCGGAGCAGCCCTTTGTGGATACCGAAGACGATCAACACACGACGTCGGGACTAAATTTTTCGAGCAGAACAGGGTGCCCAAAAGGCACAGACCCAATTATAGAAACAAAACGTGAGGATGTAGAAAGGGCGGGATCTGTGAGCCGCTATATAAGTAAAAGCCCTGGATCTGTGAGACGTTTTAAAAGTAAAAGAAATAGCCTCAGAGTGATAAAAAATCCACACATACAGCACGAGGTAGTTGCACGTCGAATAATCTAGCGATAGGAATAGCATTTCATTGCGTTAAATTTTAGGTATTTTTATAAGAGATAAATAAGTATATTTAAGTAATTATTATTATTTAAAAAATAAAATATACCCCTAAGAATGATAATTTGTATTTTTAATTATTTGATTTACATAATACTTTATACTAGCAATTGTATTATATGTTGCAAAAGGAAATGCAGTAAGGTGAGAGTGTAGAAAAGAATAAAATAAAAGATAGAAGCAAAAATTTTATGCAATTTTATTTATTTAAGAGTGTTTTTTTTTTATCTTAAAGTAATATGGAAAAATCGAAGTCTAAACTCGCATTAATCTCAATTTATTTGCATGTCTAAGATGAAATGGTATCACGTTTCATGCAAATTAAGCTTTCACATCAACTATCCTTAAAATCAAAATATCATATTCCACTTGATTAGTAGACCTACACATTGTCTTTTAAAAATTTAAATCCATTCATTATTTCACTTCGTATGTACTCTAAAATTCATCGATAAACCATTATATATTTGGAGATTAAACAATATCATATCTCTCACAATAAAATCAACAATATCATATCTCTCCAATAAAATTAGTTTTATTTTTTTCAATCATGTTGTAATGTTTCATGCCGTGGAGATAGATCTATCTGTTTTCCTATTGTGGTTAAAATTAGAAAGTAGCGCTTCTTGTTTGATTAGTGGAGGTAGAGGTATAAGGGTTCTTGGGATAGTATACACACACATGTTTATGTAAGATTCAATATTACATATAAATTGTTATTTTATATAATAATATTAAAATAATGTAATGTAAAAATATGTAAAATAAGGTAATGTAAACATTTTAACACGATCTAAATAAAAACAAAAATAAATGATTATTTTATTATTTGTTATAGTTATTATTTTATTATTTTTTCTTGTTTAGTTAAGGTAAATTTGACTAGCTCACTTGCTCAAGTTACATTAAATTGTTCAAGTTACTAGTGCTTTATGAACTCCATGTTTTGAGAACCCATGGTATTCATGTCAAATATAACCTATTCAAAGGAGGAAATTAAACCATCCTAGATCCATCGTAAATCTTAATCTAACAAGCTCCTCGAAGGACTAAAATTCTAGATATGCAAATCTCTTTTGGCATGAAAAGGCTTTGATCACTCGGGACCTTTTATTAGATTCAAAGTTAAGATGCATCTATATTGGTATAATAATATTAAATGTTGTGGGGTGGCATGAGGGGGAGAGATTCTCATAAACCCCGATGGAAACATCGAAGACAATTATGCTTGGAGTCTAGGCAAGAGAACAAACAATCAATTTGCGGCTTATGGGTTACTCCTTGGAATGAATCTCTCAATAAAGGCATTAAGAAGCTCCAACCTTCGATAATCTACGATAATAATAAATCATATGAGGAATAATACTTGAGTTCAAAACACCCTACTTAATCAATTCACTAGGAAGGCCCAAACAATGACCCCTCTCTTTGCAAAAATAAATTTATATCATATTCTCAGAGGAAACAACAAATAGGGTGACAAACAAGCCAATTTGGCTTGTAGAATCAAAGAACAAGCAACTGTGGTGAATGGAATTAAAGGAAAACTATGTATACCATAACTAGGACGAAGAATCCTAAAGTGAAGCTATTCTATGACCAAGAAAATGGGAATAAGATTTGCAACTTAGAAACTTTGGGGGTGGAAGATTGCCTATTAATCTCTTTCCCCCCTCATTCTTTTGAACCCCATATTTTTTTGTCTCTCCCATTTCTTCCTCCCCCACCATTGGTGGCTTCGTACACCCCTCATTCATCTCACCCTCGGCCTCATTTTCAGCCCCCCCACTTTCTCCTCCCTCACCCCTTGCTCCGTCATCCCCACCCCCTACTTTTCCCCTCCCCCCCGCCTCCCTTAACCCCCACCCTCCCTCCTCCTTCCCCTTATCATTCTCGAAATGCCTGGTTGTCACATCCTCCCACCCTCCAATATGCGACCACATCTATGTAGGCCTCTTGATTTAATTATGACCCTCAGTCTAATAGAAATTTATGAACCTCTACTTTCTATAACCACCTGTGACACACTGTATATTGTGATCACGTAGTATTGTGGCGTCATGCACCATGATCACCCACCACCTGGTACCTGTTTTTTCTTCGACGTGTATACATAGAACCTGGTTCAACCTCACTTGCAGACGCTAGAAATTTGGTACTAGGTTCATAGGAAAGGTGAATTCGTAGGGTATGCATTTAATCCCCAAGTTCCAAAAGATGCATGTTGATTGTGGGAAGAAGCTTGAGAGGGCATTACGAGAAGGAGAGAAGGGAAGTGGAATTATGAATCAACACTAGGATGCAAGCATGGATGGTACTATGATGTTGTTTTTCTTACGTTGATGTACTATAGGAGGTTATAAAAAGGAATAATGATCTGTGCATAAGCATGAAGCCTCTGGCAGGGGTGGCTAACGAATCATCTACTATGTCCCTATGGTTGTGGCTGATGTTTAAGTGCAGTGGCAAGATTATTCTAGTTTGGGGTGTTGGTGGGTCATACGTTCTGCTTGAGGTGCTCTGGTGGCTCACTATTCTACTCGGTCGACTCTGGGTTCAGTCTGTTAGGACAGGAATCAGGGGAATTGGCTTTGAGGGTCAGATAAATTACGTGTCTTCTTGGTTGGGGTTAGCCTCTGAGGCTCTGAATATTGGGTTGTGTGTTTATTTCATTTTCTTCTAGTTTTTTGGGTCTGTTGGGTCTCTCAAGTTTGTTTGTCATCTAGTACTTTTTTTGGTGCCCCACAAAGGATCCCGTGTCTAAAGATGAGTGGGCATGGAAGCTCTATAGCTGTGAGCACTAGCTCAGGTTCCTGGGGTCTCCAAACACTCAAGTCAGGGAGTGCTAGTGAAAATTGGGCTCGGGGAAGTGGCAACAACAAGATAAATTGTGAGGTTTTTGCTTTGGAACATGGAAAATTTAGGAATGGTATAGCTATTCTGCAAATTTGTATGCATCAACACCAAAAGGACGCCATTGAGATGGAAGAGCATCAACTGGAAGAAAAAGGGAGAACTCAAAGGCTAGAGGATGAGGTCGAAGCCCTCAGGGAGGAGATTGATAGGCTAAAGCTTAAGTTGGCTGACAATTGAAATAAGGAGGGTGATAGGCTAAAGCTCAAGTTGGCTGACAATTGAAATAAGGAGGGTGAGGAGTCAAAGTCACTTGATCTCAACACTCCAGCCCCAATGGAGGAATAGGAACCCCTTCTTCTCTTACAAATTTTTGTAATATGTCGAAACATACATGTATATACTTGTTATTTTAGTTCTGTAATGTATTTTATAGTAGGAAGATAGTGATAAATTTTGACTGTGGGATGGCTGGAAAAAAAAAATTAAATTAAATAAGAGTCAACCCCAATATAACATCTGCAGCTAAGAAAAGACTCTAAATTTTGATGTACACATCTCGCATTTTAAACGAAAGTGGGCACACTTTAATATATGAAATATATACTCTTTATGAGAAAAAAAAACATTAAATATTGTCATTAAAATTGTAGTCAAAAGATACATGAATTAAAAAGTAGTGAAATTTAACAAAATTTATAATTTATTTAATTATAATTATTCAATTCATTTTAGCAATAAAAAAAATTCTTGAAAACAAAATTATTAGCACATTAATTTACAATATGATTAATATGATTACAAATATAAATGAACTCTATATTTGTATAAATTAAATAATAACATATATTTAAGAAATATACTAAATTATTTTGAATAATTATTTTTATTTGAAATTTTACTTAAAAATATCAATTATATATATATATATATATAATTTATTAACAATTAATTTTTTTAAATATTTTTGTTTGTATAAATTTAAATATATTGTTTTTAAATTTTTGTTTTATATTATTATTCTTTAAAATTAGAGATCTATCATTTAAAAAATTGATACGATTTTTTTTTATTACATTATAAGATCATATTAACATTTCAAAATTTAACAAATTTCCTTGAAAGTAATCTCAAGATATATAAAAATTCATATAATTGATATGATTTTTTATTTTTATTTTTCAAGATTATATTAACATTTCAAAAGTAAATAAATTTCCTTGAAAGTGTTCTCAACATATATAAAAATTCATATGTTTTCTTTTCTAATAATGTAATCCTCTATTTAAAGAAATTTATAAGAAAATTACTAAACACCTTCTGAAATTAACTAACGATGTTTTGGGTTTCTAACTATGCCATTACTAGATTCGAAACACTTGAGTCCATCAATGGAGCAAGTGCAGGTTTGAACGTATGGCAACCCGTTGTGGACACTGCTGATAACGGGTATTTTAGTCTATGTCAAATTTGGCTTGCAAATCAGCGTAACGAAATAGAAACGATCGAGGTTGGATGGGCTGTAAGTACCTTTTTGATAAGACTTTATTTGTAATATTTGTTTTTTTTGGTATATTATTAGTTTTATTTGTGAATTCTATATAATTATAATCTCTTAATTTTGTTTAAGCATATATAGATATTAGATCTATATATATTGTTCAAAATTTATTTTAAATAACAAATAATATATATATATATATATAAAAGAGTCAAAAAAAAGTCTTAGCAAATCTTAGTTAAAAACATACCAATATATTTAATTTAGGCAATTCTTGTTTAATAAAAAAGAATTAGTGAGAAATTTGACTGATTATTGATTTTTTATTTTTAAGGTAAATCCAATAATATTTGGTAAAGATCCTCGAGCACGTTTTTTCGTATATTGGACAGTAAGTTTTTTTAAATATATTAAAATTTTAGTTAATAGTTATTGTTTAGTACCGATATAGTACATTGTTTTTAGTGGTTGAATCATTTGAACTTTATGTTAAAGGTTTATTTCTATAGTAAATGTTGAATAGATTCAGTTTTAAAAATATATATATATATCTCTTGAATATGACGACTACTATTTTTTTTTAATGTAGAGTGACGACTACGGTTACTGGGGTTGTTGGAACCTAAAGTGTCGTGGATTTGTGTTATCAAAAGATGCTTTCGTGGCTCCAGGACATCCATTGAAAAACGTGTCTACATATAAGGGAGTACAAAAACAAATGCGTGTAAAGGTTGTCAAAGTGAGTAACCTTGGTCAATGTAAAAGAAATATTTATTTTTATTTCTAGGTTTTTCTTTTTCTAGTGGATATGCTTTACTACTTTAGTGTATCTACATATTTATTGTATTGTACCTATGAAGGAGTATCCAAGTAATGGTATAAGATGGTCGTTATATATACGCGACAAACTTATAGGTTGGTGGCCAGGTAAATTGTTTAGAAATGGGTGGATTTTGGAGGCGAAATTTGTTTTAACCAAGGAGTTAATGGTTCAAAATTCACTAAAACAGACATGGGTAGTGGCTACTTCCCCGACGGAGGATTTGGTCGTGCTGCACATGTAAGGGACATACAACTCACTGGTAACAATGGAAAAGTAATTGACATAAATGGACTTGGGATTGGGATTGTAGGTAGACCAAAATGTTATAGAGTTTCAACTCTGGTTAAAACACCTAATTTTGGTACAGTATTTTACTATGGAGGTCCAGGAGGAGATAATAATGGTTGTGTAGTTTGATATGAATTTCTAATTTTGTTATCTTATAATTGGAAGTAATACTTCTATGATTTCCAAGTTGTCATGAGTTGTAATTGAGTGAGTTTTTAGGCTAATAGTTGTACTAGCTATTTTTAGTGATTTAGATCCACCATTCTCAGATTTAGAAGTATCATGCATTTTTATATATGTAATGTTCATGAGATCAATAAAATCATAGTGTGACTTGTATTGTGTGAAAAATATTTGTGCTCTCTCATTCTTTCAAACATGGTATCAGACTCGGGATGAGATCATGCATTTTTAGAAAGGGTAATTGTGTACATAGAATAGTCTTTTGTGCGAGAATTTGAGATTTTTTTTGTGATCATGTCTGTGTAAAACTATAGATATGGGTGTGAGGAAAATATATCGTTGTAAGTTTTGTTTTTCTTCTTAGTGCAAGAAGAAATCTCAATGAAAATGTAATATTGTTATGATTCAATGCCTATGTGTTGCTATGCAATTCGGTTAGTTGTGTGTTTGTTTGTATGTTCTAGTTTATGGTGTGAGTTAAAGTGTCTTTTGGTATGAAATTTCTCTGTTCACTTTCAAATTTCAGAAAATATGAAATGATGCAGAACGAGAACGAACATGGCAACTATTGAATAGGATAATGTGACCCATCGTGCTTCAGGAGAATAAGTCACAATTATTTCTTAATAAGCTCAAGCAGGTGTGACTTCTCGTTCCCTGAGAGCATCAATGTGGGCTATTTTATAAGGCCAAGTTGTATAATTTTCTTCTGAAGACAGTGTGTATCCAGAACACTATCCTAGATAACTGATGAAGGTTGTAGAGGGTCTTAGATTTATAAATGGTGGAAATTCCATAGGATGGTTCAATATTGAGACTGCCCAATTGCACTCAGGGATGTTGATAAGCGTCAATTCTGCAAAGCACATACATGATGGTGTGAAGTGGTTATGCCTTAAATGGATCAAGTGGGAAACTTGAAATTGTGGTGAAGAAAAGAGCAGAAATCATGATATTTCACAATGGATATGAGTGATAGTAATGACCATATCAAAAAAATTTGACAGATATTTATTTATTGTTGTAATGTCTATTTTTTTTATTTGTCATGTAAGCATTAAGGGAGGCTATTGGAACTAATTCCTACATGACTTCTAAGTTGTCGTGAGTTGTAATTGTGTGAGTTCCTAAGTTAATAAGTGTACTACCTATGTTTAGTAACCTCAATTCACCATTCTTAGATCTAGAAGCGATCTAGATATTTTACTTCAAGGATTCATAAAAAATTTCATTTAAGAGACCATGCAACCAAGTAAAATAAACACATGAAATAAGTGGGAAAAAAAATCAAAAATAAGATGAAAGACACAAGGCAATTTGGTAACGGAGTTCACCCAATGTGGGTTATGTCTCTCAGCCTTGCTTAATGTGGGGAAGCATATTTCATTAAATGGTAGCAACAATAAATTCCAAACAATTACAAAATGACACCTTATACCTCCACTTCTAGGGATGACTTGAAAGTATGGACCTTCGTTAAAGAAACAGGTTGCACGGTTGGATTCTTGGTGAAAAATTGTGGAAAATGACTATAAAGTCGACACCTTTCTCACACTGGAACTTATGAACCCACAATGAATCTTTTATTTTCTCTCAACATAAAAAACTATACCTCTACATCAGGGTTCGCCCTTGGAACCCTACATCAGGGCCCTTCCCTTCACTACTCCATGCACTATTCTGTTGGTTAGTCCTGTCGGTCTTTGCCTCTCCTCCCCCATTGGGAGAATTTTAAAGGTTTATATAATATGAGGTAGGTAGAACTTTCAACCAATGGCCAATGAAATGTTGGCTAGCGACATATAAAAAAATTGTTTTTTTAATTAATTTCCATGGTCCAATCCACAGGGCCCTCATTATGACATCATCGTGGTTACATTGGGCGCATCATTTCGTTTGGTTATGAGGCTACCCATTTTCATGGGTCGACCCACGAGGATGGGTGAGTTTGAATCCCATTGGCCTCAAAATAGTTAATATGTTGCTGGAATATGGTCATTGCATGGTGGTTGGGCAGGGTCTGGGTCACCCTCGACCCCAACCCATTATGCTTTATTTTATATTATATATACCACAAGTTTCATAGGTGGCAGGGTTGGTGGCCCACTGCCTATTATATATATATATAGAAAATTGGTTAAAACAAATCATTGGCCAAATTTGGGGTCACTAGTCAAATTAAAGTGGGAAAAATTTGCGAGTTCCAATTATCGTATTTCCAGCCCTGATAAGTGTCAAATTGTTGCCTCGTTTGACGAAAACTTTGGTTGGCCATAACTTTCTCATATGAACTCGGATTGAGGTTTCATTTATGTCATTGTAAATCTTGTGACGATATATTCAATATGATCCTAGTTCCACTTTAATATAGTGGCTTTGTTTTTTGAGATTTTCAAAGCCACTTCTAAATTTTGAGCATTTCTAGAGCCACCTGGATCATTCCTCCCCACTAATGAGCTTTTGGGCTACCAAAAGCTTTATCAGTCAATTGGAAATTGAGGGAATTACTTTTTTTCTCTCTCTTCTTCAGTCCAATGGGAATTACATGGACAGATTTCCTTGAAACTAACACGAAGGTACTCCACGTCTCCCCGTCGTGAAGTCCTATTCCTCATGTCAATAACTATATCTTCAAGTAGCTTGTCCAATAATTCAAGTACCGAGTAATCCACTTTAGGAACCTATCCAACCAATTTGGTGTCTGTGATCAAAGGACGCTCATAAAAATTCAAGTTTTAAAAATTCACCACTGATAACATTTGCATGTATGCTCGAAAATGAAGAGGAAAAGAATTGTCTCATATATTTTTTAATATTGTAAATAGGCCATATCGGATTGGTATCAACTTATTTCCTTCCCCTTTCATCCTATATTTTCTGATGTTGAGTTGCAACTTATCTCCAACCTAGAATTGGTGATCAACCCGGTGCTTGTCATGTCGAGCTTTGTATTGAGCTTGACATTTATCCAACTGCTCCTACATTGTTTGGTGAATCATATGAATTCGCTAAATGAACTTCCATGTTTTGTCCCTATCATTAGGGGAATTTTGAGGTCTAAAATGGGCCTCCAAAGGAAATTATAAAATAATAGTGGAAAAAATCTAATAAGATTTGATGACATCATCAAATTTTAGAGGGAAAAATGAAAAAACTACTTTTTCAATTCATATTTTTAACTTATCTCCCAAAGTTTTTACTCAAATTTCGAGTGGGAGTACTCGTTGGATGCGGAATTTAATTCCCCATCCAAGGAGTACCCATGTTGCATACTTTCGATGGGTCCTACTACACGAAAAATGAGAAATACATAAAAAAACGTGATTACAATCATGTTTTTTATGTATTTCTCATTTTTCGTGTAGAAGAGTTCATCAAAAGTATGCAACATGGGTACTCCTTGGATGAGGAATTAAATTCTACATCCAACGAGTACTCCCGCTCGAAATTTGAGTAAACATTTTGGGAGATAAGTTTAAAATACGAGTTGAAAAAGTAGTTTTATTATTTTATTATTTTTTAATATTTTTACTTTTTTACTCCAAAAATGGTGAATCATCCATTATAGATGACATCATCATCTTGAATCCTATTGGTTGTTATAAAGTTTATTTTTGTTGTACATTTTTCTTATGAGGCCCATTTTAGACCTCAAAATTCCCCTAATGCATCTTTCTAACTAGAATATTTATCTCTCCAAAAGACCATGTCTAAGGGGTCCTTTGGAAAATATCCAAAGCATGTCTCAAATGGTGAACTCTGAGTGGATGAATGCACTGTCAGGTTGTATGCATGTTATACATAGGGAAGTTGCTCATCCCACAACTTGGAATTCTTGTCATAATAGCCTCTGAGTAAATGTATCATTGTGCAGTTACAATTCTTGTTTTTACATGAGTCTATAGATGAAATGTTATGCTCCTTTTCAGCTTGGTGTCCATCATTCTCCACAAAGTAATCTAAAACTATCTAAGTAAGCGAGAGTCTCGATCACACACAATGGATGTGAGCAATGCAAATTTGATCCAGGCAAATTGCAAGACGAGATGAGCAGTCTACTTTGCAGTGACCTGTTTTTTTACAAGACATTAAGACACAATTTCTTCTAAATCGATCTACAATGTCATACGAATAGTCATGCCCTATCCTAGACAAAGAAAAACTTCCAACAAACTCCATTGATACACTTTCCCATGGACGAATCAAAATAGGGAGTGGTGTGTAGAGCCCCAATTTTCTATTAGAGGGTTTCCAAACTAAACACAACACACATCCCTTTACATATTGAGTTACGATATATTTCATGTGAGGGAAATAATAACACCTCTTTAAATGACATAAAGTTTTCCCTAAATAAAAATGACCTGAAACAGAAGAGGTATGTGGCTATCTGATTACAACTATTCTTCATTGGTGGGAATGAAAAGCTTTCCAAGATGATACAAAATTTTTCCATGCAAATGGTAATTTTCCACATGTGATCCACGAGTCATATTTCCATAATTATTCTTAAAATCTTCATCATCAACATATTGTTCAACATAACTTTCAAAATACAAACAAGAATTTTGCAATGCTATAGATGCATTATAGATGCAGAAATAGGAGGGTGAGAAAGTATATTTCCACTTTTTTGTTGGTGCGATTCTTGTATTTGATTACCAAGCGAAACTGCTCAAGGAATCCCTTCCATCTGAAATGATGTGCTTGTTGAAGCTTGGTTTATGACTTGAGGCATTGCAAGGGATGGTGATATGTGTTAATGATGGTCTCCTTGAGAATCAAATAGTGCTTCCAATTTTCATGCTTTAAACCAAGGCATACATGATCCAGATTTATGTAGGAACGCAACAAAATACACATATAACAATAAATACAAAGATGCAACAAAAATAACTCTTCATTTCATTAATATCAAATAACTGAAATTTTCTTACAGACAGAATGGAAATAAACTAGCTAGGGCACTCATATCTTATCTCTAAGAAGAGATGTGGTGGCTACAGGCCTCTGAACTTTGTTACATTGAGGCTTGAGGGCCTATTTATTATTGAGTAATAATGGAAAGCCCTAAAAATAAAAAAACCTAACTCTAGGAGATGAAACGCCAAAACCGTGGGCCTCGTTTCGGTAAATTGACATCAACTTCCCAGGGACGTAACTTTGGCATACGATCTCTGTTTGAAGTGCACCATACCTCGTTAGAAAGAAATATCTGAGGACTACAACTTTTGAGTGACAAAAATGGGTCCATGAACCTATGTTGCTCCCATGTTTTCTAAAAAATGTATTTTAGGGTCTTTAAACGGCTTTGGAAGTTCAGGACCTGAAAAAATGTTAAAAATAGTAAACTATGCTATAATTAAGGAAATTGAAAAATTGAAAGAGACAATTGTGGGCCCCAAGTGGAATAGGCGGGTGGCCACCAATATCAACTTGAATTATTCCTCCCCCCTTAAGAATCAATGTTCCCTATTGCATTGAGTTCCTCCATGAGATGAGGAAACTTTTGCTGAACTTGCTCCATGGTGAACCACTTGCCTTGGTGAAAGAGTTGGCAAGCTTTGACAACCTGATACAGTTGGATATTTTGTTGGCGAGTGTTCTTGATTTTCATGTCCATGATACAATCTGTGGTGGCCGGTTCCATGTAGTCTAGGCTTAATTCTATTGGTGTGAGTTGTTCTACAATGTCAGAGGTGTCCAGTAGAGGTGGGAAGTAGGACCGAAGGTGGTCCACATTGAATATTATGTGCAGACCAAGGAATGGTGGAATAATGAGCTGGAATGCATTCCTCCCTATCGCCTTGGTGATGGTGTATGACCCATATCAGAGTGGGTGAAGCTTATAGTGGGGTCCAAAGAGGCATTCCTTCTGTAAATGTAGCCACACTTTGTCACCCAACTAGAAATTGTGTGGACCCTATGTTGATCATGTAGTTGCTTGTACTTAGAATTGGCTCTATCCAATATTTCATGAACCTATTGACAGATGTGTTGAATGTGCTCTATGAAGTTGTTCGCTTTGTCAGCTTCATACTGGACATGAGCCGAATTGGCTTGAGTAGCTGCAAATGGCATGGCTATGTCAATGGGACATAGTGGATGGAATCTCAAGCCCACCTGAAAGGGGTTGCGGTCAGTTGAGTTATGGAGAGCCCGGTTATAACCGTGTTGTACATAGGGAAGGATCTCATCCCATGTGGATGGATGCTTTGATTTGTACAGGCACAGAATGTGTACAATCATCCTATTGACAACCTCTGTCTAGCTATCAATTTTGGTATGGAAAGTTGTGGACTTGGTGAGCTTGGTGTCCAGGATTGACCAGAGATTGGACTAAAATGTGCTGAGGAACCTGCTATCCCGATCTGAGATGATAGACTATGGGATCAAAAAGTGCACCAACACTCATTCAAATAATATTTTAGCAGTGGCTTCTGCTGTGATATTCTTCTTCTAGGCTGCCACAATGGCCATCTTCGAGAATTTGTCGACGACCACGAAAACATAGGAATTTCCATGCTTAGTAGAGGGAAGGCCAAAAATGTAATCCATGGAGATGGATTCCCAAGGCCGACTAGGGGTAGGTAGCAGAGTATAAAGGCCTTTCTTCTTGATGGTCGATTTGGCAATGGCATAAGCAGTGTAGGATCTGATGTACTTCCTGACATCCTATTGAGGGTTCGACCAATAGAAATACTTCTGCAGTACTGCCACTATTTTCTTGACCCCGAAATGCCTAAGGACTCGACTGTACTGTGCTTCCCAAATCATCTTAGAATCTCTCTTGAAGGAACAAACAGGTGTCCCAGGTGACATAACAATGCATCATGGAGGTGAAAATTTGGAACTTGGATATCCTCCAAGAGTGTCTTGTATGTGTGGCCGAATGCTGGATTGCTCTTGTAGAGAAGCGTCCAATCTGAAGTCTCAGCCCCATAGGAGTTCAGAACGGTGGTTAGCACCACGATCAATGGTTGGCTGAGGCAGTTTGCAGCATTATTGGTGCTACCCTTCTTGTACTTGATTTTCAAATGAAACTGTTGTAGATATGTGGACCACTTCTGATGGAGATCATTTTGCAAATTCACTTGTGTCTATATGAACTATAGGCGTCAGTGGTCTGTGTCGATTATTGTTTCCTTCCCAAAAAAGTAATTGTTCCATTGTCGACAAGGCTACACAATGGAATACATTTCTTTGTCATAAGTGGGGTACTTGCGGATTGTGTCGGACAATGTGTCACTGTGATATGCCACTAGATGCCATTGTTGAGTAAGAACTGCCCCAATAGCATATTCAGAGGCATCTATCTCGATCTCAAATGGTTGTTGCAAGTCTGGTAATGTCATTACTGGGGTAGAATAGAGAAGATGTTTCAATTCTATGAATGCCTTATGTTGAGATTCCAACCAAAATAATTTTTCTTTCGCTCCTCCCTTGGTGACTTGACTCAAGGGCCAAGTGATATGAGAGAATCCCAACATGAACCTACGGTAGAAATTAGCAAGACCTAGAAAGCTGTGAAGCTCTGTTAGAGTGGTTGGGGTTGGCCAATCTCGAATGACTTGGATCTTGGTTGGATCCACTTGCACCCCCCTTTCATCAATAATGTATCCCACATACTGAACCTGGGTCATGCCAAAAGTGCACTTCTCTAAATTCTCACACAACTTGTGTTACCGCGGTCTTTGGAGGATTTGTCGGATGTGGTGGAGGTGCTCTTCCCAAGTTTGGCTGAAGATCAGAATGTCATCCAAATACACCACTATTAATGAGTTGGTGAATGTCTGCAAGATGTCATCCATTAACGTCACGAAATTTGTGGGAGAATTTGTCAACGCGAAAGGCATGACCAACCATTCAAAAAGGACCTCCTTGGCTTTGAAGGCAGTCTTCTACGCATCGAAGGGTTTGATTGGTACCTGGTGATATCCAGACTTCAAGTCGATCTTGATGTAATATTTTTCCCCTTTGATTTGGTCTAGAATGTCATTAATCTTTGGGATCAGGTACCTATTGCGGACAATGATCTTGTTCAGCGCCCGATAGTTAATACAGAGTCCCCAAGTCCCATCCTTCTTCTGTACAAATACGATCGGGCTCCCACAAGGTGATGAACTCAGCTGGATGTGACCTTTCTGTAGTAGCTCTTGAATTTGCCTCTCGATTTCATCGTTTTGTAGAACATAGCACTGATATATTGGTCCATTGGGTAGCGGCACACTTGGGGTCAGATCAATGGTGTGCTTGACCTGACAGTGCAGAGGCACCCTTGTGGGTGAGGTGAAGATGTCCCCGTACTTTTCCACGACCGTGTCCATTTGCTGTTGTCGTGCGGAGGAGCCCTGTTTGGAGGTCGTGGCCACAATCTTCTTCTTTCCCTGGGGGTGGATCATCAGGAAAACAAATTTCCCGGTTTTGGAAATCATCTTACGGCATTGTTTTGTAGTAACCAAAGAGATAGCGGCAAGTGGTGGTACCTCTGATATCCTGTACAACTTATTGCCCAAAGTAACAAAAATATGTGAGGTCGAGACTCATACATAGCATGTTGCTTCAAGAAGTATGGTTGGCCTAATAATACGTCACAAAAATCAAGAGGAAAAATGTCACATAATACCTCATCCGTGAAGGGATTGATTTTGTAGGGAAGGCAACGCTGCTGGCTAATGTGTAGATTCCGTCCTTGGTGAAACTTCCCGATGGAGTATGGTTGTGGGTGTGTTATGGTCAGCAGGCCCAATCACTTCACGACCTCTACTGAAATGAGGTTCTTTTTTCTCCCACTGTAACGTGGAACCCTTTACCCACATCTGGGAGTGAAAGAGACACTCCTCCTCCGTTGGATCTTTTGGTTCGTCCTTCTGGATCTTCGTAGTGGCAACAATGAGATTTTCTCTAAATTAGTAATCTAATTCCATTTTCCATTCCCCTTTTTGGGTTTTGATTCAGAGTCAGAGCATGCATCTAATTCAGAAGCCCTCATCTCGGCCACCAGTGACTTCTTGGCCTGACACTCACTTGTGTTGTGAGTGGAGCTCTTATGGAACTCACACCACTTTCCGTGTCCTTCTTTGGCATCATGGTGTTGTTATTTTCTTCGTCTTTGGAAGGTTTTCTTGGGTCGCCATGCCTTGGCTTTGTACTTTTCTCTATGGTTTGGGGGCACCTTTCCTTTCTTTTGACTCGCATATCAAAAGTCTCGCTTCTTCTGTTTGAATTTCTGCTCAATATTGGCAGCATACCAGTATGTCGTACCAACTGAGGACATGCCGAGAAAATCCATTTCGTTTTGAATGTATCTGTGCAGAGAATCGTGATACTTTAGCACCAAATGTTTCTCTGAATATTTGATACCCAACTTTGTGCGTAGGGTATGGAACAGATTCGTCAGCTCATGTACATCTCAAACCCTTTGCTGCCATAACGTGGTCCATTGCATGTACTTTTCCTCATAGCTCCCCATGGGATAGTATGGTTCCTTGATGGCATGTCACAAAGAATTACAAGTGGGTATGACAGAGAAAAAAGAGGGTTTTGTCTCCTCCTTTTTCTCATAGTATGTTTCCCACTATTCCTTGACATGGGGGGTAGCTTTGAGGAGTGCAAAAATAATCTTCTCCTGATCGGAAAAGTCATGGACCGAGAAATATTCTTCTAATAGATTCAACCATATATCTACGGAATCTACATCCTTTTGTCCTCAAATATGGGAATGCCAAATTTTACTTGTACCTTAAAGGGATTTGCACCTCTAGAGTGCCTGCTAGATTTAGATGCATCACTGGTGGGTAGTCGTTGAAGGATTTGGGAAAATCTATCCATCATCGCGTTCCTTTGTTTTTTGAGGACCTCTTAGAGCAGCATTTTTATAGGATATTTTTCTACCTCATATTTATTTTCACCCCCATGGGCGGTCGTTGGAGTTTCTGAGGCTGATCTTGCAAAGGTTCAACCAGATCGAGCCCTAAATCCTTATGTCCCTACCTCGTTGGGGAAATGAAAAGAAGGATTGAGAAAAATAAGACTGATTTGATACCACTAATCTGGATTTATGCAGGAATGCAATAGAATACACATATAACCATAAATACAAAGATGCATCGGAAATAACACTTCATTTCATTAATATCAAAGAACTGAAATTTGCTTACAGACAAAATGGAAATAAACTAGCAAGGGCGATGGTAGCTTATCTATGAGAAGAGATGTGGTGGCCAAAACCCTCTGAACTTTCTTACAATGAGGCTCGAGGACCTATTTATTATTGAGAAACAATGGAAAACCCAGAATATCCAAAAACCTAAGCCTAGGAGATGAAACGCCAAAACTATTGGCCCCGTTTGGGTAAATTTGTACATCAACTTCCCAGGGATGTAACTTTGGCACACGTTCTACGTTTGACGCGCACCATAACTCGTTAGAAATATATATCTGAGGACTACAACTTTGATGTGAGTAGCATTGGTCCATGGATCCATGTTTCTCCTATTTTCCCCAAAAAACTTTGTTTAGGGCCTCAAAACGACTCTGGAAGTTTAGGACCTGAAAAACTGCTAAAAATAGTAAACTATGCTATAATTAAGGAAACTGAAAAAATAAAAGAGACAATGGTGGGCCTCAAGTGGAATAGCTGGGTGGCCACCAATATCCACCTAGATCAATACAACTCCTTGTCATATGTGGGATAGTTCACAACATCTTGGGAGAATATTTGTGAATTGTAACATACAATTTTCATTTACTCAATCGATACTGCTCCTAGGGCGTGCCCACTGGAATTAGTATCAATCTCAAAAGGTTTTTTTAGGTCATCTAAGGCCAAAAATAGTGTGTTTATCATCTTTTCTTTCAGTATATCAAAGGATTTTTTTTCTTTCATCCCCACTAAATGGTTTGCTGCATTATTGTGAAAGAATGAAATGGGGATGGAATGACATATAAGTTGGCAATGAACCTTCTCCGGTATTGTACAACACCCAAAAATATATGAACCTATGTAACATTGGTGGTTTTAGGGCACTTTAAAATCACATTAACTTTTCAAGGATCTATTTTTAACTATGCATCTCCAACAATGCGACCCATGTAAACCAAAGAGGTCTTAACAAATTCACACTTAGAAATTTTGACATATAACGTTTCCTTTTACAAAACATTAATCACATTTTTAACATGAATCACATGATCTTTCCATGTCCTACTGAAAATAATAATGTCATCAAGATACACAAGTTCAAAATCATCAAGAAAATTTTTCAAAATATCATTCATCACCCACATTAATGTGGTCAGAGAATTGCATAATCTGGATGGCATCACCACCATTAAATCAACCCATGTTTTTTCTTGAACGCAATTTTGCATACATCATGTTCTGCAATTTTGACCTGATGGTAGCCACTGTGCAAGTCAAGTTTTGGGAAATAGAAAACCTTTTTCAATTGATCTAATAAATCAATAATGCAAGGGATAGTGTGCTAATCCTTCACCATTGTTTTGTTGAGTGTTGTGTAGTCCATGCACATGCTCCATGTGACATCCTTATTTGGTACCAACACAATAGGTGAACCGCATGGAGATAAATTTCACCTTTTGACCCCTTGGTTAAACAATTCCTACACTTGCTTCTTTATCTCCTCCATATTAATGGCTAAAATCCTATACATACCAATATTTGGTAAAGGAGCATCCTACTACAAGTGGATCTCATGTTGGATTTCATGCTTTGGAGAAAACCAACTTGGTTCCTGAAAAATCGCATTATAGTTAGAAAACATTTCATAAAATTCTCTTTTATTAGTGGGATCACAACCCTCTAAATCTTTATATGCCTATGCATATTTTTCTCTCACAACCATGAGCATGCACCCTTTGTTGGAATACCAATCTCTTCATTTGACCTACACCTACAATACTAGCACCGATCTTAGCATGATGATCCCTAACAATGTATTCCACCTCATGTTTTTTGAGATTAAATTTGTTTTCATGGTGTAAGAAAAATTCTTTCCTATAATATAAATATGGACTCCCCAATACAATTTCAAAAATATCCAAGGGTAGAACATCAATATCAATCTCATGTACTAGTTTTGATGCAATGAAAAATATATCCCTACATTATTTGGTTACATGTAATTTGGCTTTATCACACACCCAACCAAGAAGGTAGGGTTTCGGGTGACACTTGGTCTCCATCTGTAATTATTAACCAAGGATTATGAAACCATGTTTACTTGTGATCTAAGATGAAACAAAGTTTTCACTTTAGTATGTTTCATCACAACTCTAATGTGGAACAAGTCAATCCTATTTCGTTCATTAACAGGAGACTCATTTGAAGTAGTTGTACTTGCATGCAATTGAGAATTTTATGACAATTGTTGTGATCTATATTTCATCACCAGAATCAGATCCAAGGTCCTGCTGCATAATTTCAACCGTCTTTTTCTTACATGTTTTAAGAACTAGGTCCACACACACACAGACACACACACACACAGATATATATATATATATAAGAAGATGGAATTCTTTATAATTATAATGTACTTATAAATTTCCACCATCCTTCCAAGGTCATGTTCTACAATTCTCACCCTCTTTTTCTTAATGTTTTAAGAACTAGGTCTACACACACACACACACACACACATATAAGAAGAGGTAATGTTTTATAATTATAACGTACTTGTAAATTCCTATGATTTATTAGCCCTAATACATCATTTATTCTCTCATTAATACATCATTATCCTTGTTGTTGTGATATTTGGCATGTCATTTGATTTCCATATTTAATGTGTTCACATCCTTCGGTCGCTATAATATCATTTCATTCTTTACCTTTGTCTCTACTCTTTCCTTTACAAAAGACCAAAACAATTGGTCATGGTTCATAGGTGTAAACTATAATGGAATTATGGATTTATTAAGAAGATATAATACAAATGTGTGTTCTAATGAATTTTTTAAAGAGAAAACAATATATATTAGTTGAACATAAGGAATTCAAGTCGTATTCCATCTCTGTTAAAGAATCTAACACATTAACAAATATAATATGGTTATAGCAAAGATATATAATATTACATTTTTATTTTAGAATATTCATTGACCTCGTAACCACTTACTATGTAGTTCACAACATTAAAATCATAACAATAGACAATTAAGCAAAGAAATAATAATCAATACACAAATCTTTCAAAAATGCACTTATCATCTATAGGATTGGTCAAACTCATAATAAACATAATGCATATTTTTTCTTTTTTCCACACAAAACTATGTTAATGATTTTGTTTGGGACATAATCACTATTAAGTTTAGTCATGACTTGTTTTTCTCGATTAAGTTTATGCATGAGCCTACACAAAATGGAACTTATCAATATTAAAAGACCAAATATTTGGATTAAAACAACATGAATTGTGACGTTCTATTCATTCGACTGATTGCATAATCAATTACTTACTATGTTCTTTCCTCTTTTCCTATTTTTATGTAGCTTTAGCTACCATGAATCTTTCACTTTCTAATTCTTCTTTCTAGATACAATGACACTAGTGTGATGGCTCTTTAATTGTAAAACATTTCATAATTATTCTTACTCTATTTCCCTCTACCTTAATGCAAGGATAAGAGTAATGATATGTATCCTTTACACACATAATTCTTGGAGAAACACTTTATTTCTTTTGAAGGATTTGTATGTAAGTTATCGAGAATTTAACATAATTCATGTTACTATGATATCTATGCAATAATGATTATGTTGTAAATCCATTATGCCATGCATTTTTTCTTGGAAGATAAAACATGTTGGGTTATTTAATTATCACAAGTAAACATTGTACTTTGTCAATATAGATCATAAAAGTGCGAGATGCAGGTACAATTAGTGTTGGAAATGAGATATAATATAAAATATCCTACTTACTAATCAATAAAGTTAAAAATTCGACAATCTAAATCAATTAATGAATTAGAATTTACTGCCAAATTGATACTAAAAAAATAAATTGAATCATATGAATATAATCATGAACAACTAAGTAATTTGTGCATAAACGATAAAATAAGATTTCTAAACACACTTTGATCCTAAAGGTTATCTACTAGTCCTTTCCTCAAATACCCTTGCAAAATATTGAATGCAACATTTCACTCTATGAGAAGTGTGAGGAATTTTTGTTATTGATAGCAAAGGAACACCAAGAGAGGAAAGGTATGCATATTAATCTTGATATGTTGATCATAGATGAAGATGATGGAAAAATAATATAGAAGGAGTATCAAAAAGGTACAATTGTTATATATAGGTGCAATTACATGCTTGTGTTGATGGTTGCATATCTTATGCTTGGAGTGTGTGATATGTTGAAAGGTATGTTATAGAGGGCCATGTTGTTAAGCTAACATATTCTAAATAATTGAGGTATGGAATTGGAGAGTGAATTTTTTGAATATATTATGATATAGATGTGTTCACATTTTATGTTTATTTGTATATTTTGGTGTAAGTTGATTATGCATTTTAGTTGTTGTTGGTGAAGGGGTCGAGCTTGTGTTGAGTCGGTTATGATTTTGATGCTTGAAAAAAGTGTGAAGAGGTATGAGAACTAAGGTAGAACATAGGTATGGAATATTTGGATGGATATGTTGATTAGTTTGTGACATATTGTGAGGAAAAGGTATAAGGCAATGACAAATTAAAATGCAAAGACAAATGTGTGAATGATATATGATGTTGTTGATGGTTATGTTGAAAAGTTTGTTAAGATTACAAAAAGACCAAGGCTGCTTGGATATACATATTGAACTTCTTGCATATATATATATATTTTTTGATGTTGTTATATTTTTTACCACCATTGTGATGATATGAAAGAGCTATGATACTATGTTTTTGTTTATGTTTCAAAGGTTACTAAGATTGCATAAAAGCTAAGGATTATTGGATATACATATGTTGAACTTCTTGCATATACATTTGTTGTGATGTTGTTATATTGCTAACCACTATTGTGATGATGTTGATGATTTTTATGGGTTTATGCATTATACTTTTTGAATTATTTTGTGATAAATTTTGCAGATATTTGTGTTAGATAGATGCTAAGTAAAATCGCATGATGCAGGGAAAAATAAAAGGAAATGTATGTGAATTTTCAGAGGCTAGGTGATGCAATAAAAATACAAAGGAAAATTATTTGGTGTTGTAATAGAAAAGTGTGTTTTATAGGTTATGTTGAAGGTATTAATGTTGAGTAAGTATGCTTGATCAAAGGTGAAAGAGCTTATCTTGTTATACTTGTGATGTTGTGATGAGAGGAAATTTTTGCATCCAAGAGACTTGACTATGATGAAAAATACAAGACTTATAATCTGAAGGAAGAAAATATGAATAATGTTAAGTGGTGAAAAGTGAATATTGACAAACATATGTGTTAGAATACAATTGTCTTCTAGGAAGCACAAAATAGAAGTGTTGATAGCATAATAGGCTTAGATGTGTTGCAAGTTATTATGATTTCAACTCACTTTGTTCTCTAAAAAAATGTGTTATAAGATTGGTCATTCATGCTTATATTACCCTAACCTGGATAGTAACACACATGCATCTTAGCCAACCTACCTTATTATGGGTTTTCTTAATCATCTGAACCATATCTCATTGCTGACGATGTTGGATACTACCAACATACAATAGATCTCCCTGATATGAGGTCCCAATTAGACCTCACACCATTTGGTGTAGGAGTCCCATCTAGAATAAACCTTGAATATTGTTTACTTAAATATATGTCGTGGCTTTAACTGATAACAGGAGAGAGAGTTGAAAACGTGCTTTTGAATGAGCAAGCGAGTATGCGTTGTGAATGTTCAATTGAAAATGTATCAAGGTTCTCTTACTCCAAAGGTGAAATAAAGTGAGCTTCTAACAAAGAAGTAATAACACTACCATCATCGACACACACAAGAATGATAAGGATTGATATAACATAAGCGAAATAGTTCACATAGATGTGAAAATTGTCATAAACATTACAACACATTACCAATAAGTTAAGCACCAAATTCACTGAAATAGTTATATTACTATAGTACATGTGAAATCAAACACAAATCATAAACATCCAAACAATAGTATTAGAAACACCCATAATCCATGTGTGAAAATCGGTTGGATTAGAAGGATTCAAGTATTAAGAAAAAGTTCCAAGATAAATAAATACAATAAACATCACTAGCTCCAATAGTGGAGAGTTAGAGACACTACTAGCTCCCCAAAAGTACTAAGTTTGTCTCTCTAATTACTTGTGGGAGAAGCCAAGGTTAAAATTACTTTGCATGAGAATTGAGAATCATTTATAACTTGAGGCATGAATTTTCACATCTACACGACTCTTCAATTTCAAACTCCCAATGACCTTTGGACTTCCAAATGATTTTTTTAATTACACATGACGCTTCATATTACATGTCTTTTCGACTTCTGTGACTCTTTTTTCCATACAAGACTCTTGGACTTCCACTTATTTGTCTTTACACCGACTACATCATTACATCATAACTTCCGTATAATAATGTGTTGAATATGTGATATGTTACTATCCTTGAAGACTAGGAATAATAATGACTGATGACATGGAATTTCTTCAATAGTGACATGGATGGCACCCATGTCTTCATTCTTCATGTGGGTCCCACTCATTGATGTCTTCACCCTATAAAAGGTATTTGATCAAATGGAGTATTTAGGGTGCTTTGATCATCACGGTCTCAATGTGTTCCTTTTTCTTCAATGCGTACTTTATTCTCCTTCTTTGCCTCATCTTCCTCACGCGTGCTTGCCAAGTTGTTCCTTTAACACCTGTGTATAAAATCACACATAAAAAGAAAATATTAGCCTTAAAATATCCTATTATAACATGTTTTATCCATATTTTTTGTTCATCCCTTATTATTGCACCTTAAAGGAACAAGGAGACCTTTTGGGAGAAGGGGCGCACATTGAAAGGCTAAAGGGATAAAAGGTAGGGGCTTAAGGGCTTTGACACGTGCTCAAGAGGAAGAGGAAATTAAGGCATGACATATGACACAATTTTTTAGGAGGAAGGAGAAGGCTTTGAGCTTCCCAAGTTCATTGTGCACTTAAGCGATAGAAGGAGGGCATAGGGTGCACTCTTGAAGGCCGAAGGATGAAGGCTTGAGGGCTTCATGGTGCACTTATGCACTCAAGACACCCAAGAGGGAACATGGCACAAGTATGAAGGTTGAAGGATGAAGCTTTGTGCCTTCAGAGTGTACCCATATGCTCATAGGGTCAAGCGGGCACACGGTGAATTATTGAAGGCTAAAGGGTTGAGCTTAAGGACTTTAGGGTACACTCAAGATGGTGCACTCCATTAAGTTGAAGAAGTGTGCTCAAAGGAAGAATTGGTTTCTTAGAGGAAGCAGTTCAGAAAAATGAAGGGAAAAGGGCTTAAGTGGTGTGCTTTGCACTCTTGGAGGGTGCATGCCACACTTCTAAAAAATCAAGGATTCCCAGTCAAGGCTTAAGAGTGTGCTCACGCGATTCTTGCCTCAATGTGTTCACTTTGAAACCAAAATTTGTTCAAGTGTGGGAGATAGGGTAATGTGAGTACATGATGATTTCAGACATAAAAAAAATTGTGACACATAACAACTCATCAAGAACACTTAAATAAAATTGAACATGAATAATTATACATCAAAATTCCACTTTAGATGCATTCCCTAAGTACAACAGAGGAAGTATGTGTGGTTGTGACCAAAAAATGTAGTTTTACAACAACAAAAATTTCATTAGCATGAAATTTACTAAAGGTGTTCTAATCAATTGAGAAACATTTGATAACATTTAAGACCACTTGAAACATATAGATTGACATGGGACAACTATTATTGAGGATTTACGATTGCAGGAAAAAGTATCTCCCCTAGGTTTGGTGGCTAACCTAGAAAAATAGAGAGACAAGGAAACCAATGTTTTTCCTTAAATTAAATAGATTACGGAATGAAGCCTACCTGGAATATGTCGCATGCTTCTCTCCTTATTTTTCTTGAATGCTCAAATTCGAGCTCTGATTTCCAAAATTAGAACATGTACAATTAGATAACACAAGAAAAGAATCTAGGAGATCTATGCAGTATCATATATATACATTATTCAATAGATCCACATGGTATTGAAATACATGAAATAACAACATCACATATAGGAAAAAAAATAATTCTTTGCATTGATATAAATGGAAGGAGTTTACAACCATAAATAGGTGTTGATATTGTAGAAGAGCTCCTCCAAATTGTTGGCATGTCCTTTCCTTATCATAAAGTTCACCTCCAATAACCCTAAATGCATTAAATGATCCTAATCAGATTAGTAGCATAAGGGTATAATCACCCTTCAAAATCGAAGCACTTGCATATTGAAGGTTGTAAATATAGAGAGAAGTGGGGTAAGGTGGGATTTCTTATCCAATTACCAATATAAGGTTTTAGATCCACCTTAGATGGGAGGATGGGATCAAAAGGAAAGGGATGGAAAATCCAAAAAAGGATAGGATAGGATATGAATGTTTTTTCTAAGGTAAATGGTTATAATAAATTCTTGAAGCTTTTGGAAGAGGAAGCTTCCAGAATTTCTCTATTTTTCCTGAATTTCTAGAACCAACACAGGTGCAAAGGGGCATGTAGGAGATCAATGCAGGACACATTGGAGCAACCTTTAGGTGATCAATGTAGGCCGCGATGTACAAACCTATAGGTGAACACTGTCCAACAATATTCCAGGGAGCGTTGGTCCTAAAATTGGCTCGAATGGTGTATTTTTAGGCAGAAAATTTTTGGAATGAAAGAGGCATGCTTAAGGATTTTTTCAAGATGATGATAAGGGGGAATAGTATGTTTATTGATCCCATTAAGAGGCATATTAATCAGATGTGAAAAAATGGGCTATGACAGTGAAAATAGATACGGTAGTAAAGTAGGCTCCAAAATGTGAATGTAGAAATTTTTTTGGAGCGTGTTGTCACAACAACAACACTTGGTGACACACTGGGTGAGCTTCAAATTCTATGTCTAGGAATAAATTTTTAGTTAAAAGGTCAAAACTTCAGGAAGTATTTTTTTACCAATTAGATTTTCTTGATTTCCCCCTTTCAACTTCGTTATAGACATAATACGTCACTTTCATCTAGTTGGTTGAAAAAATATAAGATACTTTATATCACAAATGTTTCAATCCAAGAAAGGGTACTGTGTGTGGAAATTTTATGATATTCGGAGTGTGAGTCTTCATCTTTGCTGTTGATCCACTTCCAACAGGCCTAGAGAGTACCTTGATAGAGTCACTTCAAGAGCTCAAGTGTTACTTCTCTGCTAGTGAGCCCAGACAATACCATGACAAAGTTTCTTGCTTCATCTCTTTACAAAGGAAGCATTCATCTTCTTTCACCTCTTATTTACTTATTTAATAGGATTGGGCATAAAAAATTATTATTTTAAATAGTTAGAAAAGTATACCAAATTATTGAGAGTATATGAGGGTGCCCCTTCAAATAAGTATTTTAGAACCTTTGATATTGGTTTGACCACTTTAGATTTTACCCTTACCCTTTCTCTACTAGATTGGACAAGAGGTAACAAAAATGTAGATTTGCACCAAGATGAGTAGTTTGGTAACTAGAATAGGAAAAGATCAAATAATTTCCGTCAAGGTTCTCCTTTTGGACGTATCATATTTTCCATTTGGACTTAGCTCAACCTACAGAATTTTCCTAAACAGAAAAGGAGGAAAAACAAAAAGCTAGGTGTTGTGGTTGTCACACTTCTCTTTTATTCCAACACAAATTCCTTTCAAGACATCCACAATTTCACATAGTGTTATTTATTTATAATTTCCAACAAACATGACAAGACAAGACATCACTAACAAAACAATTGTATGACTGACACATATGGAAAGGAAAGGAGACTAAACAAACTACACATGAAGTGAAATTTGTCACTCCTTTTCAAAATAATGTTTAATGTCTCAAAAATTTATGGGAAGGGGATAAATCCTTCAGTTTAAACATTTTATATTGAATGTATTATGGCTGATATTTTCTTTAGTGGTGAATGATTGAATCCACAAATTTTTGAACTTCATGTGTTTTTCATTCTCTTAGTGGGGTTTAAGCCACTTCAGTATTAGGTCACCCACATCTAAACTCATTGATCTTGTGCATTTATTATTGGTGAGAAAAAAATCTCTCTTTTTCTTTGGCCCTTTGTTCCTTGACTTTGAGTAAATTTTTTATCCTACTATAAATTATAAGGAAAGGTATACATTGGGACTCTCGGGAGAGTTACAATTCTGGGAGATACAGGTTCGGGGGAAAGATAGCTTATTTACCATAAACCAAAAATTACAATGAGGTCTTAAGGGAAGGATTAAAAGTTACACGGTAGACCCATAATTAGTTGGTTAAATCATTATGCCAGTACCTTTATTAAGGTAAGATGATTTTCTTCATTATTCGAAAAATATTTTTGTTTGTTGATTAAGCGAAACCATCTCCCTATGGGTAGTAATTAGATGCAATATTTAATACAATCCAATTTTATATTGAAATTCCATAAAGTTTCAATAATGAAAAATAAGTCACATTATCAAAGACAAGTGAAGATGGAACACCAAACCTCATTATAATTTTCTATCGCAAAAAGTGGATGACTTCTTGGTCATTTACTTGTCTCAAGGGAAATACTTCTCACCACCGACTGTGATCGCCTATTTCTATCAGGATATATTAGTGTTGCTTAGAAGAATGAGTAAAAAATTCTCTTATGACAGATAGGCCCCAGTATTCGAAAGTATCCTCAATTTCTACTCATAGCAGTGGGGCGATTGACCTAAGATCTCGATCAACACATTTATGAGAAGTTGGTCAATTCTGAACATAAGGGTGAACACATTTGAATATAGTGAAAAAATAATAACCAAACCTCATTAATTTTTGCACTGTAGTGGCACCTTCACAATGACCACCTTTAGATCCATTATGAAAGTCTATAAGTACCTTATCTATATCATCTGGCTCAAGGAATCTTAGAAGGACAATGTTTTAGTGCTTTTTGAAAAAAATCCATGAACTAGCTGGTAGGATAGATATTTTAAACATATTTCCCTCTTTTTTCTATTTGATAAGTTTATTTACTTAATGTTTTGTAATCTTGTATAAATATTGATATCACAACTCAGATGGATGAAACTAGATCGAGGGTATTTTATCTCATTCACTTGATTGAAATGTACAAGTCTAACCATGCCAATTAGTGAGCTAAAGTTGAACATGGTAGACACCATTTCTTTACAATCCAATGATGTAATCCATTAAAAATTTTGAGAGAAAACACTGATGATGTTGATGGATCTCAAGGTACTATATTACAATATATGGTGTGTGAATTGATGAGCTGAAGTCAAACACCTCATAAAATAATTCGAGAGAAGGCGAATGATGAAGACATGTTATCGAGAAAAAGGAAAATTTCTATTGATGTATGTGACATCCAAGGTATGAAAGGGAGTTTCCAAGTCAAATTCCTGGAGAATGAGTTGATTTTGATAGGAAGTGACCTATCATAGGAGGGAATTTATGTATCCCCTATAAATGAAAAAACGAGTATAAATATTTGAGATGAAAATATATTGATGTAGAGTTAGTTCAGGAACAAAATACACGAATAAAGGCTAAAGAGTATTGTAACAGGTAGCAGCTGAAGAACTTCTCTTGAAAACATCTATGATACTTTATGGTGTTGGTAGCATTGACACAAACCAAACATGGAGGCTTTTGCTATGGTGTGATGAACCAAAGAGAAAAGTATATTTCCCAACCCAACAATCATGGAGATGAAATGAAACTGTGTCATGTTCAAGAGCGGCTAACTGCAATTAATAGGTTAAAGTATCCCATTTTCCCAATTTCGAAAACCATTCCTTGTCAGTACCTCTTTATTTTTTACAATTTTAAGGAGGATAACATATGCTCAATCTATAATTTCATCCTTTGGATGAATCCCTCTAAGTATTTTTAATCAACCCTGGGAAGGAGTGGTTCAGTCTCGTCAAGTTTGACGTGTTCATAGATGTTTTATTCTTTTACAATTATAGCGAAGCTGTAACTCAACATATTTCTCATGTTAAGAGAGTTTTAAAAATAGGCAGAAAAAAATATATAGGCTTATTTTCATAAAATTTGCCCTTGAGTCCAAAAATGTAGAAAATGATACCTAGGAGAGCCTCTTAGCCATGTTTGACTAAGTTATTCCTTTTTTGTAAATAGTCTGTCCCATTTTGGAAAAGGGTTAAATTTGTCTAGGTAGACTTCTTTTCATTTACTTTAGCAAATTCAAAAGGCAAGTGCTCGGTAATATTTCATGTTTATGGAGTCTAAAAAGAGCTAAAAGAGGACTCTAGCGGGTTCTTCTTTTGGAAGTTTATAGAGCCTGGAAAAAAAATACAAGTATTCCCCAATGTCAAAATGAAATTTTTAACTTAAAAATGTCATTAAATACTTTAAACACTGTCAACTTGCCCAGAATGCCATCAAAAGATTAAAAATATATTCAATCGTGGTATAATAAGGTAAAATTAGGTCAAAATAGTAACATAACAATAAAAAATGATCATAAATAGGTGAAGCGTAATTTTATTTTTACCATTTTCATTTTACCTCTTTGTGAGTGAGCTTTTAGGGCTTCTTTCCCCCAAACTTCAATAGCTTATTGTAGCCAATCTTGTGGAAGATTTCAAATAATGTCAGTTCCAGGTAGGTGTTAGGTCCCTATATTACTAGTATAGTCCCTTATTGTTGTTAGTGTAACCCCCTTATTGTTATTATTGTACCCTTGTAACCCCCATATTGTTATTATTGTGCCCTTAAATTATTATTGTTAGGTCGGCTAGGATTACATTGTGGCCCCATGGACTCCTATATATAGAAAGGAGGTTTTGTAATTTTAATCATCCAAGAATTGTTCATTCATGTAATGTATTGGAGGTTTCCCCCTCGAAGTGGCTTATTTCTAAGGCGTTGATATCTCTTTTCTTCTATTTTTGGAGCTGGTTACACAACATTTGGTATCGGAGCTTTGGATTCTAGGGTTTCGCTGCTCCAAACAGGTCATCGTGGCATTTTCGCTATAAATTTTTTTCTACAAAGTTTCAGAAGCTGAAATTTTTATGGTGCGAAGCTGAAATCCCAAGTAACATTTTCAAAAAAATTCAGAGCTTCTTTCACAATATTTTCAGAGATATGATCTATGGAAGGTAGGGATTTGTACAGGCTCATGAATTTCACTTAAACAGGTCATCACAGAATTTGCGCTATAACATTTTTTCTATGAAGGTTTATAAGCTAAAAGCTTTAGAGTACGCAGCTAATATCCTAGAGAACATCTTCGCAAAATTTCAGAGCTTCGTTTGCAATATTTTCGGAGATATGATTTGTGGAAGTTAGGTCTTTTTTAGGCTCCCTAGTTTCATCTCAAAGAGGTGATCGTGGGAAAATATTCATAACTCTCTCTCTGAGCATCATATTGGAATTCTGTAAAAAGTGACTGGAAGTTCATGGAACGTAGTTGCCTGTCCACAAATTTCAGAGCCAAAGGAACACACAGTGACATGTGGCAAGTCATACAATTTCTCTCTACTGAACCAGTCCATAATTAGGTCATTGTGGGACACTGAACATAACTTTGTCTTGAAGAATCCAAATTAAGTCAGACCTGTGGCATTTGAAATAATCTTCAAAGGACTACTATAGGACCAAATTTCATATATTGAGGATCTTCAGCTATAGAGATAATTCAATTTCAATATAGAGCTCTATAAAAGCAAGTAAAAGGTGTGTATTTTTTCTCGAATTTTATAAGTCTTGTTTTAAGAATCAAGTTGAATTGATTCCAAGGGCATATTGTAGAATAGATATTAGTATTGGTTTCTAAAATGGCCACTAAAAAGAATTCAACACCCATTAAGCCTTTAGAAGGCTCTACTATGACTCATGAAGATGAAGAATGGCAACATGACATATCAAGATTACAAGTGCAAGTGCAACAAAATTCGCTTCCGCAAAGAGCAAAAAAAATGACATGGAAGATTTGAAGAAAGGTGTGGAAACTAAGATGGATGGTTTGAATAAAAGCATGGAATCTAAGATAGATGGCATAGAAGCTGGCAAGGAATCTAAGACGGATGACATGGAAGCTAAGATTGATGAAAAAATGGAAAACATGAAGAATGATCTAAAAGAAGACATGGAAGGTTTAACAAAGTTGATACAAGAAATGTTTCCTAATAGCGAAAATATAGTAGAGGAAACTCATGATGAGAACAAAATAAATGTTAATCGTGATTTCATAAACTCTAATGTTGGATGGAAGAACCACCATATTCCAAAGATGGATATGAGGAATTTTGATGGCAAGGATCCTGTAACATGGATACTACAGATGGAGCAATATTTTGATCTCAATAATGTGCAAAACACACAAAAGGTACGCATTGCAACTTTACATTCAGAACAAAATACATTTGTATGGTATCGATGGCTTTTCTCCCATAAAAAAATTGTCACTTGGTCAATTTTTACGGAGGAAATGATAGCACATTATGAGGATACAAAGAAAAATACCTTCTTTAGCCAATTGATAAATCTCAAACAAAATGGTTTAGTGGGGGAACACATTGAGGACTTCCAAAAATTGAATATAAGGGTAATTGATATTCTATAGGAACATAGGATTGATCTCTTCATAGGTACTTTAAAGGATAACATCCAACATTGAGTTCGCGTTTTGGAACCTGATTCATTGGAAAAGGCATTTAGGTTGGCAATAAAAATTGAATGTAAAATTATGGCAACAAGGAAGTCTACTGCTTACTTCTATAAAGAAGGAAGTGTTGCTACGCCTAGATTTCCACAACCTACAAGGTTGACACCACAAAAATTGTAAGAAAAAATCGCAAAAGGGCTATGCTACAGTTGTGATAGAAAATTCACTAAAGGTCATAAGTGTGCTGAGAAGAAATTATTTTACATATATTGTGAAGAGGAAGAAGAAAATGAAAAATAAGAGGATATACACCAGGAACCAACCCTAGAAGAAGAAGAAATGAGTCTGACCATATCGTGTAATGCATTGGGAGGAATTACCACTCCTCAAAATCTGAAGATAGAATGACATATCAAGAAGAAAAAGGTAATAGTGTTGATTGATTCAAGTAGTACCCATAATTTTATTCATTGTACGGTAGCCAAGGAATTGAATTATTTCCTATACCCAGCACTAGAATGTCAAGTGATGGTTGCAAATGGAGGAACTATAAATTGCTCTGAAAAATACCATAATATCAAGCTAACCATGGGGGAATATGTATTTAATAGTCCAATGCTTTCCATTCCTATGGGAGGTGTTGATGTTGTGCTAGGAGTACAATGGTTACAATCTTTGGGGTTGGTAGCTTTTAATTTTCAAGAACTTTTCTTGAATTTTTTTTCAGAAGGAAAGGAAGTCGAATTACAGGGTATTGCAGGGAAGTGGGAAAGATAATAAGCTCTAATGTCATGACAAAGCTTCTAAATAAATAACAGCGAGGCATAATTGCACAATTATGCTCACTAAAAGTTCCAACATCAAAATCATCTATTTTTGCAGATCTCCAAAAAGTCTTGGACAATCATTCCAAGGTGTTTGAAACTCCCAAAGGAATCCCACCTATTCATGATCATGATCATGCTATTCATTGGCCTGAAGGTGTTCACTTAAACATCAGGCCTTATAGATATCCTTATGTCCAAAAGAGCGAAATTGAACATATGATTGCAGAAATGTTAGAGGCGGGTATAATTCAACCTAGTCAAAGTTATTTCTCTGCTCCTATACTATTGGTACACAAGAAGGATGGATCATCGCGCATGTGTCCGGATTATAGGGAGCTCAATAAGCTCACCATTAAAGATAAATTTCCCATTCCTGTGATTGATGAATTACTAGATGAATTACATGGAGCAATTTATTTTGCCAAGTTGGATCTTCGTTAAGGATATCATCAAATTAGAATGAAGACTGAAGATATTCCAAAAAAAACATTTTGAACTCATGAGGGTCATTATGAATTTTTGGTCATGCCTTTTGTCCTTACCAATACACCTTTTACATTTCAAGGGTTGATGAATTTCATTTTTAAACCCTTCCTTAGAAAATTTGTGCTAGTATTTTTGATGATATACTAATCTACAGTAGGTCTTGGAAGGATCATGTTCAACATGTTGACATGGTGCTCAAACTATTCCAGGAGAAACAATTATATGAAAAAACATCCAAATGTTTCTTTGGAGTAAAAGAGGTCGAATATTTGGGTCATATTGTATCTCATGAGGGTGTTAAGGTAGACCCTAACAAAATTAAATCCATTAAGGAATGGAAAGTCCCCACAACCATAAAGCAGTTGGGAGGATTTCTCGAGTTAACAGGGTATTATCGCAAGTTTTTTAAGAATTATGGGATAATAGCAGCACCTCTAACAACATTATTGAAGAAATATGCATTTTCATGGACTCCTGAAGCAACTAAGGCCTTTGAACATCTTAAAGAGACAATTTGCCTAACACCAGTCTTAGCTACGCCAGACTTCACACAAACCTTTATTGTGGAATGTGATGCCTCAAGAAATGGAGTTGGTGCTGTTTTATTGCAAGAAGGAAGACCCATTGCTTTTGAAAGTCTTCCAATTAAAGGAAAGTATTTACAGAAACCTATTTATGAGAAGGAAATGTTAGCAATACTGCATGCACTAAAGAAATAGTGAACTTACCTAATGGGAAGACACTTCAAGGTAAAAAATGATCATGATAGTCTTAAACACTTTTTGGAACAAAGACTATCTTCAGAAGAGTAGCAAAAATGGGTCACAAAGATGTTGAGTTATGACTTTGAAACAATATATAAAAAATAGAAGCTAAATGTTGTTGCAGATGAAATCTCAAGGAAGAATGAAGAGGTGGAAGCATTGATTTGTGCCATTTCTATTATCCAACCAGACTGGATGACCAAAGCAAGAGATGAATGGAAGAAGGACGAAGAAGTGTGGGCACTCATTCAAAAGTTGCAGCAAGATCCTAGTACATCTAATACATTTAGTTGGAAAAATGATTCCTTATGGTACAAAGATCGCTTATATATTTTCTTGAATTCCCAACTAAAACAAAAGATTCTTTTGGAATTGCACACTTCTCCTTTAGGAGGACACTGAAGATTTTTAAAAATTTACCACAGGGTGATGAAAGAATTTTTTTGGGATGGACTTAAATCTGATATTCAAAAGTTTGTTGCGGAATGCTTGGTTTTCCAGTAGAATAAAGTTGATACAATTAAGACCCCGGGTATTCTACAACCTTTATACATTCCAAGTCAATGTTGGGAGGAGATTTCAATGGAATTTATCACAGGTTACCTAAGTCTGAAGGAAAGTGTGTCATCATGGTGGTAGTTGATAGACTTACCAAGTATGCACACTTTCCTGCATTATCTCATCCATTTAAAGAAAGTACAGTTGCTACTACATTTATGGACACAATTCAAAAGCTACATGGAAACCCAAGGGTCATTATGAGTGACAAAGATCCCATTTTTATTGGAAAATTTTGGATAGAGTTATTTTCTTGTTTGGGTACTCAATTAGCTCATAGCTCATATTATCATCCTCAATCCAATGGTCAAAATGAGATAGTAAATAAATGTTTGGAAGGATATCTTTGTTGTTTTATTTCTAATAAACAAACACAATGGGTCAAGTGGTTACCTCTCGCAGAATGGTGGTATAACACTTCCTTCCATACTGCAGCAAAAATGACCCCATTTCTGGCACTTTATGGATATCATCCACCATCCATCACATCATCTTCAAGAGAAAATTCAAAGGTTCAAGCAGTGGAAGATCACATCCAGCATCAACAAGAAGTTCTCAAACTCTTAAAGGATAACCTGAATTTGGCACAAAATCGAATGAAACAATAGGTAGATCAACATCGCAACGAGAGAAGTTTTGATGTAGGAGACTGGGTATTTTTACGACTAAAACCATACAAAAAAATGTCCCTCGAGCAAGGTAAGAAGGATAATAAATTATTTCCAATGTACTATGGTCCTTACAAGGTGTTGCAAAATATTGGTACTATGGCATACAAATTGGAGCTTCCTGCTTCTTCATGAGTGCATCTAGTTTTCCATGTTTCATGCTTAAAGAAGGTTATAGGTGAAAATCTTCCAGTTCAAACAATATTGCCGGAACATGATGAAGAAGGAAAAATCATATTGGAACCTGAAGTGGTCACAGAAACAAGAACTCGATAGCTACAGAATCGATCAATTTCAGAGTATCTCATCAAGTGGAAGAACTTACCCACTGAAGATTCTACATGAGAAGATGAGAATTTTATATAGAAGCACCCAGAGCTACTCAACCATTGAGGAAAACACTTTTTTGAAGGAGAGGGGCATGTTAGGTCCCTATATTACTAGTATAGTCCCTTATTGTTGTTAGTGTAATGCCCTTATTGTTATTATTGTACCCCTGTAACCGCCATATTGTTATTATTGTGCCCTTAAATTATTATTTTTAGGTCGTCTAGGATTACATTGTGGCCCCATGGACTCTTATATATAGAAAGGAGGTTTTTTAATTTGAATCATCCAAGAATTGTTCATTCATGTAATGCATTGGAGGTTGCCCCCTTGAAGAGGCTTATTTCTAAGGCATTGCTATCTCTTTTCTTCTATTTCTGGAGCTGGTTTCACAACAGTAGGAGATCTTACCTTTATCTTTCTTTTCATAGTCTTCAGTTTTTATTTCATGCATAATTTTTTGAGTTATTTGGGGTTTATAAATTCCCTTGGCTCCAACGCATTGTTTCAATGTCAAAAGGTGCATTGGTCCACGAAAATGATAACTCGGAAGAGCACTTCAACATAACTCCTAGAGAAATGAGGCTGCATTGAAACATTTTGCCACTTTCACTCAAATTTTTGCATGAGATTTATTCTAATCATTTTTCTTGGTTTGTTCCAAGTATATATCGGAGAAAAAATGGATTTGATTTGGTGATAAAGAGAACATTTGACACAAGACATAGATGTTTCCAATTATCCAACAACTATACATGATTTGAGAAATTATGGACTTCTCAAGTTTTTTTTGGCGTCCAACTATGAGAGAAACATTGGAATTATTGGAGTATCTAGTCAGGTTATGGCACATTTAGGCATAGTTTTTCATACTTGGTGCACATACCCTCAAAATAGAGGTGGATGATATAAATTGTTTGATGGGTTTATAAATAAGGGGAGCAGCTATCTCATTATTGGTTCCAGAAGGGGAAGAGAGCATGTCAAATACTACATTAGTGCACAATATAGGCCACAATCCTGGAAAAAAAAGTATGGGAAGATTGATATCAAGGATGTGGTCTAATTTCATCTCAGGATACTAATTTTCATTATAGATAGATTGGCTAATATTTCTGATTTGCATGTGGCTAATATGACACAAATTCACTATGCGTTATAATGCATATAGCCAACTCTGTTCAATTGGAATGAGAGGATATTAGAAAATATTAAGGAATGTCTCACTAAATCAAATGTTGGGCAGCTAAAAAAATTTGGGTATGGCTACATCTTTATATCATTCTCCATAAAGAGGGTTCCACTATTACATCCTCAACATATTTCTCTCAAGTTTACGAATCTCAAGGCTTTTGGCCTAAGGCAATGGGTAGACCTCATGTCTCAACATGAGGGTCCACATTCTATGTGTTTCACTCGTGTTTTATTCTGATGTCTATTTGGTCCCTATAATAATAGTATAGCCCCATTATTATTATTATTGTTATTGTATCCCCCTTATTATTACTTTTGTGCACATGTAGATCTAATATTTTTACTTTTGTGCCCCACAGAAACCCACTATTTTTATTGTTGTGCCCTTAAATTTTTATCGTTATGTAGAATCTAACAATATTGTGACCCCTTAGACTCCTATATATAAAAAGGAAGTATTATCCTTTGTATCATCAAAAAATTATTCCTTTAGTTAATGTAAAGGAGGTTTCTTGCTTGAAGAAAATAATTTTGAAGTTGTTGATATATCTTTTCTTCTATTTTGTGAGTTGGTTGCATAACATTTGGTATCATAGATTTGGATTCTAGGGTTTTACTTCTTCATGTATGAATTTCATATCTTTTTTCGATATATTTTTGGATATATGATCCGAGGAAGTTAGAGTTCTTGCAGGCTCTGGAATTTTGTCTCAAACAGGTGGCTTGGGGAAAATCATCATAGCTTTCTCTTTGAGCATCAAATTTGAAATTCATAAAAAGTGACTAAATCAAATAAAATATAGTTTTTGGTGTATATTTTTTACAACACAAGGTCTAAACGATGACACATTGAATTCCATACAATTTCTCTCTATTGAACTAATTTATAATAAGGTCATCATGGGAGACTGAGAATAAATCTTTCTTGAAGACTCCATTCTCAGTATGACATGTGGGGTTGGAAAGAAGACTCAGAGGGATACCACAGTAGAAATTTTTATACCTTGGAGATCTAAATTTACAGAGATAAAATAGATTCAATATCGAGCTCCTGCATAGCCAAAAAAAGGTGTGTAGTTTTGAAAATCGGCATAATTTTTGTTTGAAAAAACAGTTTGAAGTGATTCAAGTGGAATAATGAAGCATAAATATAATTTATTTGTTTCCAAAATTATTTGAAGTAATAAAATGGAAACACTTAGTAAGAAACTATAAATATCTACTATGACTTATGAATAAGAGGAAGAAATGCAACATGATATATCTAAATTACGAGACCATTTGCGGCAAATTTCGCTATTGCAATGACCAACCAAAACAGAAATGGAAGATAATATAGATGGTTTGAAGAATGGTATGGAAGCTAATATTGATGGTATAGAATAAAAAATTAAAGGAAATATGAAATACTTGAAGAATGGTTTAAAATCAGTCATGGAAGGTTTCAAGGAAGGTTTGACAAAGTTGCTACAAGAAGGTATTACATGAAAATAACAATGATATATATTAGGTAATTATAGTATTTCTAATTTATATTTATGCATATAGAGTGGAAAAACTGGAGGAATCATCTCATGGTAGTGTTTTTATTGGCGATACCAAGTTTGGAAAATTGAAGTCTAAAACCTTCCTGGAGCGTTTTTAGGCATCAAACGATTTTTTTTTGGGGTAAAAATTTAACTCTTACATATGCACCTATTTATGTTATTATACACATAGATACCTTTCCAACAGTGCAACAAGGACGTCAATCAAGTTCTGTATGCCAAAGTTATGCCACTAAGAAGTTAACCTTCCTGTTTTCACACCTATAGTTCAGGAGGATGCCTCATCAACCCCCATTATTCATGAATGTTAGGTCCCTATATTACTAGTATAGTCCCTTATTGTTGTTATTGTAACCACCTTATTTTTATTTTTGTACCCATGTAACCCCCATATTATTATTATTGTACCCTTAAATTCTTATTGTTAGGTCAGCTAGGATTACATTGTGGCCCCATGGACTCCTATATATAGAAAGAAGGTTTTTTAATTTTTATCATCCAAGACTTTTTCATTCATGTAATGTATTTGAGATTTCCCCCTTGAAGTGGCTTATTTATAAGGCATTGATATCTCTTTTCTTCTATTTTTAGAGCTGGTTTCACAACATTTGGTATCAGAGCTTTGGATTCTAGGGTTTCGCTGCTCCAAACAGGTCATAGTGGTATTTTAGCTATAAATTTTTTTCTATGAAGGTTCAGAAGGTGAAATTTTAAGAGTGAGAAGCCGAAATCCTAAGAATCATTGTCACAAAATTGCATAGTTTGGTTCACAATATTTTCAGAGATATGGTCTATGGGAGTTATGGATTTGTCAGGCTCCCGAATTTCATCGTAAAGAGGTGATCGTGGGAAAATATTCATAACTCTCTCTTTGAGCATCAGATTGGAATGATGTAAAAAGTGGCTACAAGTACACGGGCAGTAGTTTCTGTTCTATCAATTTCAGAGTCAAAAGAGGAATTAGTGAGACATGGCAAGTCGTACAAGTTCGCTCTACTGAACTAATCCATAATTAGGTCATTGTGGGAGATTGAACATAACTTTGTCTTGAAGAGTCCAAATCAGGTCAGAATTGTGGAATTCAAAATAGAATTCATATGGCTAAATTGGGGCGAAATTTTAGATATTGAAGTTTTGAAATCACAAAGATAATTTAGTTTCAATATCGAGCTCCTCAAAAGTAAGAAAAAGGTGTGTATTTTTTTTTTCCAAATTGCATAAGTCTTGTGTAAAAAATCAGTTTGAAGTGATTTCAAGGGCCTACTGAGCATATATTTTAGTATTGGGCTCGGAAATTCCTCCTAAAAATAATTCAACACCCATTAAGCCCTCAAAATACTCTACTATGACTCATGAAGATGAAGAATTGCAACATGATCTATCAAAATTACAAGAGCAAGTGCACCAAATTTCACTCTCGGAAAGAGCAGCAAAAAATGAAATGGAAGTTTTGAATAAAGGCATGGAAGAGAAGATGGATGGTTTGAATAAAGACGTGGAAGCTAAGATGGATGGCATGGAAGCTAATATGGATGACATCGAAGAAAAAATGAAAGAAAACATGGAAAACATGAAGAATGATATAAAAACAGACATGGAAGGTTTGACAAAGTTGATACAAGAAATGATTCCTAATGGAGAAAATATAGTAGAAGAAACTCATGATGAGAACAAAATAGATGTTAATCTTGATTTCATACACTCTAATGCTGGATGGAAGAACCACCATATTCCAAAGATGGTTATGAGGAAGTTTGATGGCAAGGATCCCATAACATGGATACTACAGATGGAGCAATAGTTTTATCTCAATAATGTGCAAAGCACAAAAAATCTATGCATTGAAACTTTACATTTAGAACATAATACATTTGTATGGTATCGATGGCTTTGCTCTAGTAAAAAAATTGTCACTTGGTCAATTTTTACGGAGGAAATGATAGCTCATTATGAGGATACAAAAAACAACACCTTCTTTAGCAAATTTATAAATCTCAAACAAAAGGGTTCAATGGCGGAGCACATTGACGACTTCCAAAAATTTAATATAAGGGTAACTAATATTCCAGAGGAACAAAGGATTGATGTCTTCATAGGGACTTTAAAGGATAACATCCAGCATGATGTTCGCGTTTGGGAACCTGTTTCATTGGAGAAGGAATTTAGGTTGGCAAGAAAAATTGAATGTAAAATTATGGCGACAGGGAAGCCTACCACTCACATCTACAAATATGGAAGTGTTGCTACTCATATTATTCCACAAAATACAAGGTTGACACCACAACAATTGGAAGAAAAAAGAGAAAAAGGGCTTCCCTACAGTTGTGATAGAAAATACACTAAAGGTCATAAGTGCGCTAAGAAGAAATTATTTTACATAAATTGTGAAGAGGAAGAAAATGAAGAAGAAACTTCAAAAGTAGAGGATATACACCAGGAAGAAACCCTAGAAGGAGAAGGAATGAGTCTTACCATATCATGTAGTGCATTGGCAGGAATTACCACTCCTCAAACTCTCAAGATAGAAGGACATATCAAGATGAAAAAGGTAATAGTGTTGATTGATTTGGGTAGTACCCATAATTTTATTTATTCATAAGGTAGCTAAGGAATTGAATTGTTTCCTATAGCCATCACACCCGAATGTCAAGTGATGGTTGAAAATGGAGGAACTATAAATTTCTCTTGGAAAATGCCATAATATCAAGCTATCCATGGGCGAATATGTATTGAATAGTCCAATTCTTTCCATCCCAATAGGAGGTTCTGATGTCGTACTAGGAGTACAATGGTTTCAATATTTGGGGATGGTAGCTTTTAATTTTCAAGAACTTTTCTTGAAATTTTTTTCGGAAGGAAAGGAAATCGAATTATGGGGTATCACAGGGAAGCCAGGAAATATAATAAGCTCTAATGTCATGACAAAGCTTCTGAAGAAAGAACAACGAGGTGTAATTTCACAATTATGCTCACTAGAAGTTCCAACATCAAAATCATCTATTTCTCTAGATATCCAAAGAGTCTTGGACAATCATTCCAAGGTTTTTGATACTCCCAAAGGACTCCCACCTATTCGTGATCATGATCATGCTATTCATTTTATTCCAGGAAGTATTCCTCCAAACACCTGACCTTACAGATATCCTTATGTCCAAAAGAGTGAAATTGAACATATGATTGCGAAATGTTAGGAATACATCATTAGGGGAATTTTGAGGTCTAAAATGGGCCTCATAAGAAAAATGTACAACAAAAATAAACTTTATAACAACCAATAGGATTCAAGATGATGATGTCATCCATAATGGATGATTCACCATTTTTGGAGTAAAAAAGTAAAAATATTAAAAAATAATAAAATAATAAAACTACTTTTTCAACTCCTATTTTAAACTTATCTCCCAAAATGTTTACTCAAATTTCAAGCGGGAGTACTCGTTGGATGCGGAATTTAATTCCTCATCCAAGGAGTACCCATGTTGCATACTTTCGATGAACTCTTCTACACGAAAAATAAGAAATACATAAAAAACGTGATTGTAATCACGTTTTTTTTTATGTATTTCTCATTTTTGGTGTAGTAGGACCCATCGAAAGTATGCAACATGGGTACTCCTTGGATGGGGAATTAAATTCCGCATCCAACGAGTAATCCCACTCGAAATTTGAGTAAAAACTTTGGGAGATAAGTTGAAAATATGAATTGAAAAAGTAGTTTTTTCATTTTTCCCTCTAAAATTTGATGATGTCATCAAATCTTATTCGATTTTTTCCACTATTAATTTATAATTTCCTTAGGAGGCCCATTTTAGACCTCAAAATTCCCCTAATGATTGAACCTAGTCAAAGTTCTTTCTCTGCTCCAATAGTATTGGTGCACAAGAAAGATGGATCATCGCGCATGTGTCCGGATTATAGGGAGATCAATAAGCTCACTATTAAAAATAAATTTCCCATTCTTGTGATTGATGAATTATTGGATGAATTACATGGAGAAATTTATTTTACCAAGTTGGATCTTCATTTAGGATATCATCAAATTAGAATGAATACTAAAGATATTTTGAAAACAACATTTCGAAGTCATGAGGGTCGTTATGAATTTTTGGCCATGCCTTTTGGCCTTATGAATGCACCTTCTACATTTCAAGGGTTGATGAATTCCATTTTCAAACCCTTCCTTATAAAATTTGTGTTAGTATTTTTTGATGATATACTAATCTACATCAGGTCTTGGAAGGACCATGTTCAGCATGTTGACAGGGTGCTCAAACTATTGGAGGAGAAACAATTATATGCAAAAACATCCAAATGTTTGTTTGGAGTACAAGGGGTGGAATATCTGGGTCATATTGTATTTCACGAGGGTGTTAAGGTAGACCCTAACAAAATTAAAGCCATTAAGGAATGGAAAGTCCCCACAACCATAATTCAATTGCGCGGATTTCTCAGGTTAACAGGGTATTATCACAAGTTTGTTAAGAATTATGGGAGAATAGTAGAACCTCTAACAACATTATTGAAGAAAAATACATTTTCATGGACTCCTGAAGCAACTAAGGCCTTTGAACATATTAAAGAGGCAATGTGCCTAGCACCAGTCTTAGCTACACCAGACTTCAAAAAAACCTTTATTGTGGAATGTGATGCCTCAGGAAATGGAATTGGTGTTATTTTAATGCAAGAAGGAAGACCCATTGCTTTTGAAATTCATTCAATCAAAGGAAAGTATTTACAAAAGGCTATTTATGAGAAGGAAATGTTGGCAATACTACATCCACTAAAGAAATGGAGACCTTACCTAATGGGAATACACTTCAAGGAAAAAACTTCTTATGATAGTCTTAAACACTTTTTGGAACAAAGACTATTTTTAAAAGAGAAGAAAAAATGGTTCAAAAAGATGTTGGTTTATGACTTTGAAATCGTCTACAAAAAATGGAAGCTAAATGTTGTTGCAGATGCACTCTCAAGAAAGGATTAAGAGGTGGAAGCATTGCTTTGTGCCATTTCAATTATCCAACCAGATTGGATAACTGAAGCAAGGGATGAATGGGAGAAGGATGAAGAAGCGTGGAATATCATTCAAAATTTGCAGTAAGATCCTAATACATCTGATACATTTAGCTGGAAAAATGGTTCCTTATGGTACAAAGATCACTTATATATTTGCAAGAATTCCCAACTAAAGCAAAATATTCTTTTCGAATTGCACACTTCTCCTTTAGGAGAACACTCGGGATTTTTAAAAACTTACCAAAGGGTGAAGAAATATTTTTTTTATGATGGCCTTAAATCTGATATTCAAAAGTTTGTAGCGGAATTTTTGGTTTTCCATCAAAATAAAGTTGAGACAATTAAGACCCCGGGTCTTCTACAACCTTTATCCATTCCAAGTCAACATTGAGAGGAGATTTCAATGGATTTTATCACAGGTTTACCTAAGTCCGAAGGAAGGAGTGTCATCATGGTGGTAGTTGATAGAATTACCAAGTATGCACACTTTTGTGCATTATCTCATCCATTTAAAACGACTACAGTTGCTACTGCATTTATGGAAACAATTCAAAAGCTACATGGAAACCTAAAGATTATTTTAAGTGACAGAGATCCTGTTAGTATGATTCTTTCGTCGTAAAAGATCACTTTAGATACGCATAAAAAAATAGCCCTAACATCGATTATGGCTGCAAAATATCTTTAAGTCTGCAATAAGGTGATCAAATAATGTTGCACAAATCCAGATCTAAACATAAAAGACATTAAGCAGATAAAGTTCAATATGGCTCCATGCATCCAATAGACAAGACAAGAACACTGTGTTTAAAAGAATGTTTTATATTATATTAAATACTGGGGCACCTGAGAGGAAAACAAGAAAGGTGTTTTCCGGTTCTCCTCAATGGGATGGGTTCTTGAAAGTCCTCAGCATTTCAGATCTAAAATTCCTCTCTCTTATTGTGGTGGAAAACCCAGACAAACATATAACTCAATGGGAGCTCATAAGGCAAAAATGGAAAAATGGTGACCAAGAGTAGATCCAGTGTGATCTAATGCAATGAAGGTGACTAATGAATGGGGAAAACCCTTCTATTTATAACAAAATATTGGGGTGTTCTAGAACTCAGTGCATGAATAAAATATTATTAATCAAATTCTAGAATCACCCTTTAGGAATATTTTATTATATTTGTTGGAGGAAAAAGGTCTTTTGACTTGGGTCAATTCCTTTATTTATAAACAATAAATAAATAAATGATTTATTTATTATTTTAGGGAGATGGTGGGAATATAATTAAATAAATAATGATTTATTTTATTATTTAAAAATGATTTAGTCAAATTTAACTAGGAATATTATTTAAATAATGATTTAAATAACTTATTCCTAGGAAATAATTAAATAAATAATGATTTATTTAATTAATTTCCTTGTTTTGTGTTAAATATGACCAGGAAATATAGACAAATGTTATTTCACATGGTGAAAGCAATTTTACTTAGGGTAAAATTGGTCTTACATGGTGTACTTGGGTTCATCTAATGATAATAGGTTAGATGACCAAAAAAATGGTGTAACAGATTGCCCCCCAATGTACGAGTGTTAGGAGAAAATCGTATGACCGAAGTATGTTGTAAGAACTCAATCACTAGGCATCAAGAGTGGAGTGAGAGAGAGAAATGTAAGGTAGTCTAATGTGCTAAAGGACTAGACCCTGAGGAGACAAGACTTGCAGGTGCAACAAGTCTCTAGTTAATGAGGCAGTACTAGTGTTAAAGGCGGCGGGGGAGGCATACCTATGCCCACCGAGACAAGAGTACAAAGAATAAGGCACCCAGAAAACCACGAAACGCAATAAGGAAGCATGTGCTGGCTTGAACATGAGCCAGATAAATAAAATGATGAATCCCACATACATGCGATGCCTGGAATAACCGTCAGGACTTATACAAGAATATTTGAGTACATGAGATATAAATACACCCAAATTCCCCCTACACATGGGGAAGGGCTCGCAAAACCTGACTGATACATGCAAATTGAAGAGGCCCTGCAAGCGGTTGAGGCTGATATCATCAAATGAGAGGAGCTACATCAAGGGCGGAAATGAAGAAGTCTTCCAGGCATGTGGGGGGCTACCTGTAGGGCCACCCCCTCATGAGGGTTGAGACATCTCACACATGCCCGGGAATCACCAATAGCTGCTGCTACATCACTGGACTATCAAGTGTATAGATCACGATCATGCGGAAAAGAGCTCGAACCAAGGTACACTGCCCCCTAGACCTAGCTTCTAGAGTAAATGAGTTGATGTCGACAGAAATAGTTCCGCCATAGGTGAGGCAATGAGGGAACCCCAACTAAGGCACGGGAGAAAATAGTAGAGCGATGAACAGACGTACATGAGTGATGATAATGAAATTGGGGATGATCCAAAGGGGATCATAAAAAACATGAGTATAAAATGGTATCTCATGATGGAAATTGACACAAACATGAATGAGTATGGAGGCAAGGTGGGGCCCCCAATGACATGTGTTGTAAGTGAGCAAATCCGATTTTTAGGGGAGGTGAAGTAAGGCTTCGTGGACAAAAGGTGTCCTGGTGAAGTAACGAAATGAAAAACAAACATGTGCTGGATATCTAAAAGAGAATAAAACAAGCATTTCGAATAGAAAATGCTAAGGGTAATATCTCTTAAGATAGAGTGCATTGCGAGGATTAGGAAGGATGTGGCCTTCAAAGTCCTCTAAAAGATATGCCCCCTTACCAAGGTCTTTACTAATAATGTAAGGACCTAGCCATAATGAGTTGAACTTCCCATGACCGAGGGTATCGTGGGCCTGGTCATATACTAGAACAAGGTCACCTTCATGAAAGGTATGAGGGTGGAATTTTCAGTCATACTGAGCTTTGGTGTGCTTTTTGGTCGCTTCAAGGGTTTTTAATGCAACACGACGGTCTTCAGAGGTGCGCTCGAGCATGATAAGTCATTGTTCTAGAGGTTGGGTATCAGGGAGAAGTTTGACGACCAAGTGAAGGGAAGGGATTTCACACTCGATGGGTAAGACTGCCTCCTCGCCAAAGACAAGGTGGAAAGGAGTGAAACCAGTGGCGGTTTTAACAGAAGTACGATAAGCCCGCAAAGCAGGGAAGAGCATGAGATGCTAATTGGTTTTGTGCTTATTCACCGTTCATTGAAGCATGGTCTTAATAATTATGTTGACTTATTCAACTTGGCCATTACCTTGGGGGTAATAGGAAGATGAATATTGGTGCTCAAAACCCAATAGGGAGGATAGCTCATGCCAAATCTAATCTTTGAAATGTCGGCCATGGTCCGAGACTAACTGTTTTGGAACTTCGAATTGAGCAATGACATGGTTAAAGAAAAAGAGGGCCGCAGTGGCTGTCGTTTTGTTGAACGTTGGCATAGCTTCGGCCCATTTAGTGAAATAGTCAACCACCACGATGATATATTTGTGGTTACCAGCAGATGGGGGTCAACATTTCATAAAGTCAATGGCCCATTTACAAAAAGGACCGGCTGTGATGACAGGATGGAGAGGAGTGGGAGGAGCTCGCACCCTGGGGGCAAAATGTTGGCAATTGGAACAGTGTTTGATTGCTTCAATGCAATCATGGAAGAGAGAAGGCCAAAAATACCCAGCACGCATGATTTTTTGGGCGGTGGCGAGGTCGGAGAGGTGGCCACCACAAGCGCCGCTATGACAGGCATTGAGGACTTGCTCAGCTTCAGCGTGTGTGAGGCAACGACGAAGGACAGTATCTACTCTGCGACGATAAAGGTCATCGCCGATTAGAAGCTAGCGAGAGGCTTGGTGTCAGATACGTCGTCGAGCATCATGATCAAGATGAAGGGCGAACTTTTGGGTTCACAGGTAAGTAAGGATGTCACCGTACCAAGGATCGTCGGTGGTGATGGAAAAAAAATGTTCATCGAGAAGAGCATCATTAATTGGAGTATCTTGCGTCCTGGTAGGCAAATCAGAAATGAGTTCAGCGAGGACTAAAACTTTCTTACTTTTTTGGGTGAAAAATTCAAGGTCGAATTCTTAGAGGATAACGACCCAACGGGCATACTTCCCATTGAGGATGTGGCGATTCAATAGGAAATCCATGGGGTTGGAATCAGTCACAACCTTGGTGGAATGCATGAGGATATAATGACGCAGTTTTTGGACCGAGAACACGACAGCTAGTGCTAATTTTAATTCATGCGATTAGGACACAGGTGGACCGGCAAGGTTCTTACTAACATAATAGATCACATGTTCGATACTGTTATCATCCTCCTGGATAAGGACACCAAAAACTGAATAGGTGGAAGCGGAGATGTATAGGATGAAATCTCGGTCAAAGTCAGGGGGACGGATCAAGGGAGCGGATGTGAGGGCATGCTTGAGGGCATCAAAAGACTCTTGAGCGTATGTATCCCAGACAAAAGGGGTGTGAGATCGAAGAAGTCTAAGGAATCCATGTGCGGTAGTGGCGTAGTCGGGAACGAATCGGCAAAGAAAATTAGCTTTGCCTTGGAGACTTTGTAGCTGGCGTAAGGTATGAGGCATAGGAAGTTCAAGAATGGCTTGAAGCTTCAAAGGGTCGAGAGTTATCCTGTCCTTAGACACGATGAATCTGAGGATACGACCGGCGGGAACATAGAAGACACATTTCAATGGGTTAAGGCGAATGTTATACTTGCGGCATCAGAGAAAAATGGTACGCAAGTCATGAAGGTGTAGCACCTGATGTTTAGAACACGCAGTAAGGTCGTCTAAATAAGCAAGGATAATATGGGCTAAGTCATGGAAATAATAATACATGGCTTGTTGAAATGTGGCACCGGCATTTTTAAGGCTAAATGGCATGACTCGGTATGCGAAGGTGCCCCACAGATTAATGAACGCGGTTTTAAGTTGATCAGCACGACGAATAACGATTTGGTTGAATTCGGAGAAGCCATCCATAAAGAAGAGAATCTCATGCCCCGCACACTCATCAATGATTTGGTCAATAAATGGTGTGGGGAAGTTGTCTTTGGGACAAGCTTTTTTCAGATCGCGAAATTCAGTGCAAACATGAATGGTGCCTTGTTTTTTGAGGATGGGAATGGGGTTAGACACCCAAGTGGTATATTTGATGGGTTAAATGAAACCAGCTTGCCAGAGCTTGTCGATTTCAGCTTTGATGGCTTCACGTCTAGAAGGATGGATGAGTCTCAACTTTTGGTGGACTGGAATAACATCAGGCCATGTGTCGATGTGATGTTCGACAATGGCAGGATCAAGTCCGGGCATTTCTGAGTAGGACCAGGAGAAAATATCACGGAATTCTTCGAAGAGTTTGGTGTAGGCTTCAATTTCTTCCGGAGTGCATTGGGCGCCCATGGTGATATGTTCTTTAATACCTGGTTTGACAGAGATGTCTATTTTGATGGTAGGAGAGATATTAGCCATATTGCCTTCTTCGAAAGCGTCAGGTGCAGGGATGGGGTTTTTGAACCAATCAACTTTATCGGGAATGAAGTATTTAGAATCGAGGGCATATTGGTCATGGGATTGGTGTGGTAGGAATTAAGCACGATGGTGCAGATCTTCCCACGGAAAATCAGGTTCAGTCATGCCTTCCATGATGTCTTCATCGGTATGAAAGATGGGAAGAGTGGGTGAAATAGGAGGATCAGAGGAGGTAGAAATATGAGACACCTGATTTTGAGGGGGAATTCTCACATGTGTGTTGGCAGGAGGGGTGACAGCAGCGCGAATAGAGGAGTGGGTAGGCGAAACATTGAGGGAAGGGACTAAGGAGTCGGTTGCTGGGAAACGCGGGGATGAGGAAAGGTAGGAAATAGTGGCTGAATGTTCGGTCATTTCAATATCAAGATGAGAAATGGTAATCAGGGTAGACAGGTGGTCTGGTGTGAGGGAAGAAGGATGACGGGCAATCGCGGCTTTGAATTGGCGGTACATGGCTAAAGAAGCGCGATACTCGTCAAGGCGGGGGAAAAGATGGCTATAATGTCCATGGAAATCACAGAAAGAACAAGGGTGATTGGTGCACAAGTGTTTAAGTTTGGGGAGTGAATCGAGTATGGTGGCATAGACTTCAGTAATGTCGGATTCGGGAAACGTTTCATTAACCATGGTTTTGAGATGTGGTAATTCAGGGCAGGTATGGGTAGCATGTCTGACAACATCGCACAAGGCACACTAGATGGGATGCTTTGGAGGTCGAGGAGGGGCAGAGGTTGTCGAGGCGGCTTTGTCCTTGGATGCCCCCTTGCGAGCTTTGTTAGTGGCACTTGACATGGTCGCAACAAGAGGTGGTTCCTGATGAGGGGACTGAGGTACAGGTGCAGCGGAAGAAGCCATGGGTAGCGGTTGAACTGGGGTCAAAGAAAGATAAGGTTTGGGTTGGCCAGGAAGAGTAGTGGCTAGGGGGTCTAGGTACCAGATGGGGATACCCAAGGTCAAGTTGGGGAGGGATAGGGTGGCCAATATAGGGATGGAATGAGCGCCAGGAGGGGTAGCAAGGAAAGGAATCTAACCAATAGGGAAATGGCCAGGAGGAATGGTGCCAAGGGGGTTGTGCTCGTGTGGGGTCGACTCAGGGGGGTAGAGAGGTCTGTGAGGAATGTTCGGGGAAGGAGATTTCAAAGGAAGGAGGTTGGCTAGCGGGGGCGAAGGGCTAGGAGCTGGTGGGATTGGGTAAGGGTGTGTTTGCTGACTAGCCAAAGTGGGTTGTGCAAGGTCAGCCCAAGAAGATTGCATCATGCAAACATTCGCCATGCTAGGATCGGGTGCAGGAGGAGGGTCAAAAAAGGTTCCAAGTAAAGAGGAGTCTTTATAGACGCCAGGGGAAATACTGGTCAAAGAATTAATAGTTGGCTTATTGGTGACAGTAGAGATGGTGGACTCAGGGAAGGTTGGAGATTTTGGCTCATGGTAAGTCAACTGGTCAATCGTGACAATCTTGTCATTATGAGGAAAGAACATCTTGCGGTGGACTGCGGATGGGATGGCAGACATGGCATAGGTGTAACTACGCCCCAAAAGAATGTTGTAGTCAAGAGGGGCGTCAATAACTTCAACGTCGACACAAACAGTCTTGCCTGCAAGGGTGATAGGACAATTAGGGAATAGGCCAATGGGATGGGAGGCATGGCCATCCCACGCACGTAGGGTGATTGTGGAAGGGGCCAGCTTAGGGGATCCGAGTTGTTTCCAAACCGAAGCGGACATCACACAGGTAGATGCCCCCTCATCAATAATACACCGAGCGACATTCGCATTTCGTATTTTTACTGGGATTTGGAAAGCAACAGAAGGGGGAAGCGGGGGATGGTCTGACGGACGGGCATTGAAAACAATCAATTGGTCATCAGCAGGATCTACATCACCCACGACAGATAGTAGAGCCTTCTTTTGAGAAGGACACGACTGGAGGAGTTCCAGTATTGAAATGGTAGCAGGAGAATGTGCCATATCATCTACTATATTGTATGAATGGGCAGCCCAACCATAGGCAGCAATTCGGCGTAATGGGCCCTTAGGAGTCTTGGGAGGAACCTCGGCTTGGGGTGGAGGGATTTGCAAGGGACCATTGGGTGTCGACAGAGGCTCTGTAGGACCTGAAGATGGAGACTCGGAGACAGACGGAACGAGAGGCATGGAATGCTAACGTGGAATGCAAAACTAGAGATTCTGGGTTCGATCCCTAGTGGAGTCGCCAGTTGTTAGTATGATTCTTTCGTCGTAAAAGATCACTTTATCTACGCATAACAAATATCCCTAACATCGATTATGGATGAAAAATATCCTTAAGTCTGCAATAAGGTGATCAAATAATGTTGCACAAATCTAGATCTAAGCATAAAAGACATTAAGCAGATAAAGTTCAATATGGCTCCATGCATTCAATAGACAAGACAAGAACATTGTGTTTAAAAGAATGTTTTATATTATATTAAAGAATGGGGCACCTGAGAGGAAAACAAGAAAGGCGTTTTCTAGTTCTCCTCAATGGGATGGGTTCTTGAAAGTCCTCAGCATTTCAGATCTAAAATTCGTCTCTCTTATTTTGGTGGAAGACCCAGACAAACATAGAACTCAATGGGAGCTCATAAGGAAAAAATGGAAAAATGGTGACCAAGAGTAGATCCAGTGTGATCTAATGCAATGAAGGTGACTAATGAATGGGGAAAACCCTTCTATTTATGACAAAATATTAGGGTTATTTAGAACTTGGTGCATGAAAAATATTATTAATCAAATTCTAGAACCACCCTTTAGGAATATTTTACTATATTTGTTGGAGGGAAAAGGTCTTTTGACTTGGGTCAATTCCTTTATTTATAAAAAATAAATAATAAATGATTTATTTATTATTTTAGGGGGACGGTGGGAATATAATTAAATAAATAATGATTTATTTAATTATTTAAAAATGATTTAGTCAAATTTAACTAGGAATATTATTTAAATAATGATTTAAATAACTTATTCCTAGGAAATAATTAAATAAATAATGATTTATTTAATTAATTTCCTTGTTTTGGGTTAAATATGACCGGGAAATATAGAAAAATGTTATTTCACGTGGTGAAAGCAATTTTACTTAGGATAAAATTGGTCTTACATGGTGTACTTGGGTTAGATGACCAAAAAAATGGTGTAACAGATCCCATTTTTACAGGAAATTTTTGGACAGAATTATTTTCTTGTTTGGGTACTTAACTAGATCATAGCTCATCTTATCATCCTCAATCCGATGGTCAAACAGAGATAGTGAATAAGATAATAGGTTAGATGACCAAAAAAATGGTGTAACAGATCCCATTTTTACAGGAAATTTTTGGACGGAATTATTTTCTTGTTTGGGTACTTAACTAGCTCATAGCTCATCTTATCATCCTCAATCCGATGGTCAAACAGAGATAGTGAATAAATGTTTGGAAGGATATCTTCATTGTTTTGTATCTGATAAGCAAGCACAATGGGTCAAGTGGTTACCTCTTATTGAATGTTGGTATAACACTTCCTTCCATATTGCAGCAAAAATGACCCCATTTATGGCACTTTATGGATATCATCCACCATCCATCACATCTTCTTTAAGGGAAAATTCTAGGGTTCAAGTAGTGTAGGATTACATCAAGCATCAACAAGAAGTTCTCCAACTCTTAAATGATAACCTAAATTTGGCACAAAATCGAATGAAAAAATAGGCAGATCAACATCGCAGAGAGAGAATTTTTGATGTGGGAGATTGGGTATTTTTACGGCTACAACCATATAAACAAATGTCCCTCAAGCAAGCTAAGAAGGATAATAAATTATTGCCAAAGTACTATGGTCCTTACAAGGTTTTGCAAAAGATTGGTATTATGGCATACAAATTGGAGCTTCCTACTTCTTCACGAGTGCATCCAGTTTTCCATGTCTCATTCTTAAAAAAGGCTATAGGGGACAAAATTCCAGTTCAAACAATATTGCTAGAACTTGATGAGGAAGGAAAAACCATATTGGAACCTGAAGCAGTCACAGAAGCAAGAACTCGACAACTACGAAATCGATCAATTTTAGAGTATCTCATAAAATGGAAGAACTTATCCATTGAAGATTCTACATGGGAGGATGATAATTTTATACAAAAGCACCCGGAGCTACTCAAGCATTGAGGAAAACAATTTTTTTAATGAGAGGAGCATTTTAGGTCCCTATATTACTAGTACAGTCCCTTATTGTTGTTAGTGTAACCCCCTTATTGTTATTGTTGTACCCATGTAACCCCCATATTATTATTATTGTTCCCTTAAATTATTATTGTTAGGTTGGCTAGGATTACATTATGGCCCCACTAGGATTACATTGTGGCTGCATGGACTCCTATATATAGAAAGGAGGTTTTCTCATTTGTATCATCCAAGAATTGTTCATTCATGTAATGTATTTGAGGTTTCCCCCTCGAAGTGGCTTATTTCTAAGGCGTTGATATCTCTTTTCTTCTTTTTTGGAGTTGGTTTCACAACAATGGAAAAGTGTCTAGCCATGTGTTTTGGATGTAAAATAATCTAGAAGAGTCTTTTTTTTTAACTCTAGTTAGGATTTGATGTAGTCAAAATTAACCACTAGTAGGCTATCGGGTTGTGCTATAACTGGGTGACTAGGAGGAAGAGGCATTGCATTCTTTCAAGATAATTTTATTCCATAGATGAAAAAATATAGCTAGGAGAGATAGTGGGTATAGAAACTAGAGAGGACTTACGCACTGTATAAATCCATAGGCCACAGGCATTACTTCTTTGTGCCTGCAACCATATTTCCAGACAAAGAAAGAGAGTGAAGTGGGATGACCTTCAAACTGGGTTTTCTCTTAAAAGGGTTTCCTAGAGATAATATATTATGTCTAATGTGTGTGTGAGCTTATTTTTTCATTCTATAGTTTTCTGCATAGTTTATATTAGCATGCTTGCATGAATTACACTTTAATCTACATATATTAAAGTTTAATAAAATTTTCATAGTGTAGAATATCATATTTTTAATATAATATTATAAGATCTGTTGGGAGGAAATATCCAGTGGAATATCCATAACATTTTATGGATGATTTATTATAAAATGGGTTTTCTTTGGATATTCTTATGGATATTTCAGTGATTTATATTAGGAGTGGTGAAAATCGTAAAACGCCTAATCATAGCTGACCAATTTGTAAACGAACCTTGTGATCCTGCAGAGATGAGATTTTCGCAGCTTGAAAAACAATTAGTACATATAAACTGCAAAGTAACCTCCTTATGGAAGACATAAGAAATAAGTTGGGGATATTTGGGGAAGACGGGGGTTCAAATGTAGAGGATAAATTAGAAGGGGGGTCAAGAGATCTGGAATACAATGAGAATCACCTCAAGAAAGAAACCAGAAAATATCAACCTAGTTCGAGTGGCATGAACCAATCCTTGTTAAAAGTGGAAGAAAATGTTTATATCAAGCCATACCACGGTAAGATCAATGTTCTGAAGTTGAACCACTAGTTGTTGCAACTGGAAGTTTATTTCAGTGTCCATCAGATCGAGGAAGGTAAAAAAACCTCATTTGTGCGGCTAAAATTGGAGGACCATGCACTGACTTGGTGGGAGAGCCACATGGAAAATCTGACGTTGGAGGGAGAACCTCCAATGACTAGGTGGGAGGATTTAAAAACACTCATTAAGTCACAATTTTATCCCATTGGGTATGTGGAGGATTAATGGATCCGGTTGCATTAATTTAGGAAAAATTTAGGCCAAAACATGTATGAGTACACCACATAATTCAGAAGGATGGCAGTAATGTTGGGTATCCCTCAAAATAACCCAAATGTACTCCTCAATTATTTTGGAATTCTATACCACCATGTGTGTGAGTAAGTGATGCTTTTCAACCCCTTATCGATGGATGAGGCTTGTGTATAGGAATAGTACCTGGAGAACATAGGCCTGAAAATATCACAATAAATTGGATCTAGACAAAAGGGGAAACAAGATGCTTCTAAGGAGGGGAAGAAGAAGAAAAAATGGAGAAAATATAATAATGATATAGACACAACACACCAGTGGAAATATCCTAACAACCACTAGGAGAAGTGTTGGAAGCTGCATCCAAAGCTAAAACTGAAGAACAAGAAGAAATATAACAAGAAGAAGAATCTCATGGCCATTGATTCGAGAAACCAAGTTTAAAGAAGCTCATATATGGATGAGTATATTGTTTGTGACTCTCCTAGTCATGGCCTATCTACACTTGGGAATGCTAGTGTCACTTCTTATGCAGACTTCACCCGGAGGTTTGTGGAGAGATTTGATCCCAGGAATCCAGAAGAAAATTTTGTGGAGCTAACCAAGCTCAAGAAAACAGGAGATCTAGAGACTTATATCTCTGAGTTTCTAAAGCTTTCAATCATGGTGTCTGAACTCACTATGACTAGGAGAGTGTGCATGTTCATTGATGGGTTGGTTGAACCATTCCATGGGTTGGTGAAATCCACTAGACCAATTATGCTCCAAGAAGCTATGGAGAGTGCTAGATACCTACAACATTATTTACCCAAATAAAAATCCCTTTTTCAGCAAAATTTCTCCTCTCAAACAAAGGAGAATCATGAGAAGAAATCTGTTGATGATAATGCCTGGGGAGATCTAAGGAAGAGAAACTTTGTTTCACTTGTCGAGAGCCATGGGTACCAAGCAACCAATGTGTTGCAAGGAAGGCACATTGTATTGAGATATTTTCTGATGAGGATAAGGAGACCAGCCTTGTAGCAGCAGTAGAAGGTTCACCACCAACAGGAGGTGTGGCGAGAGAATTTTCTTCAATGGTAGGGACTCTTGCATCTTTGCGGGGAGTTCCAAATATCTAACATTAAGAATTAGAGGCACTATTTTGGGGAAAAGAGTATCAATATTGGTGGATAGTGGAGCCACCCATAAATTATTAATACTCAGTTGGTGCAGAGGAGGGGAATTCACATAAAAGATTTTGAGGGCTTCTCGGTTTTGTTTCTAGGGGTTAGAACCATGCAGTGTGCCAAATATGTTCTGGCATTAACCATCACTATGGGGACCTACATAGTAGCAAACCACTTCTTTTTGGTTGATATTCCAGAAACCAATGTGATATTGGGTATCCAGTGGTTAATTTCCTTAGGGAAGGTTACCACAGATTGGGAAACATTAGAGATGGAATGGACAAAGAAGGGGAGTGATAAACATAAAAAAATCAAATGCATACACACCTATCCACCCCAGATTGTCTCAGCACACAAGATGGAGGCTTATTTGCGCAAAGGGGACATAGAGTGGATAGTGGAACTACGTATTTCAGAAGTAGGGAGCAAGGATGCTCTGGTACATCTGAATGTACAGTCTATTTTAGATCGATATTCTATAGTATTTGGAGATATTCCACCCGAGAGACCCCCTGACCGAGGGTTTCAGCACACTATTGAGTTGGAGCAGGTGATCCAAGAAGTGATCACCACACCCTATAGGCATCCCAAAGCCTAGAGGGATGAGATTGAAACATCCATTCAATATCTTTTGGCCTTATTACACATTCGACCTAGCACCAGTCCTTTTGCCTCTTCAGTGGTTTTGGTGAAGAAGAAGGATGGCACATTGAGGATATGCATTGACTATAGGGCCTTGAAGAAAAAGACAAAGAACAATAGGTACCCAATTCCCAGGATTGATGAATTGATGGATGAGCTAAGAGGATCCACATATTTTTCTAATATTGATTTCAGATTTGGGTATCATCAAATCGTATTGAGAGATCAAGACATCTGCAAGGAAACATTCTGATGCCATTATGGCCATTTTCAGTTCTTAGTGATGCCTTTTGGGCAAACCAATGCTCCAAAAGCATTCCAATATTGCATGGACCACATTTTTCGTGGTCACTTGAGGAAGTTTCTATTGGTATTCTTTGATGAAATTCTTATTTATAGTCGCACATGGGAGGAGCATCTACAACATATTGAGACAGTATTACACATTCTTAAGGAGAAAAAATATTATGCTAAGCTCTCCAAGTGTGAGTTTGGACTCACAAAGATGCTCTATTTGGGCCACATCATTGGAGTAGATGGAGTAAGAGTTCATGAAGAGAATATCCATGCTATCAGAGATTGGCCTGAGCCAAATAATGTCACAGAACTTCGGTGGCTTGTAGGCATATGCACCTACTACTGGAACTTTGTTAAAGGGTTATCTCAGCTAGTAGCACCACTCACAGATCTAACGAATAAGGGAGCTTTCAGTTGGATAGCCATAGTGTAGAGAGATTTTGATAAGCTCAAGGAGGTGATGATTAGTTGCTTGGTATTGGTTCTATCGGACTTTACCCAACCCTTTGTGTTGGAATGTGATGCTTTAGGAGAGGGCATTGGAGTAGTGTTGATGCAAGGGAGACACCCCATAGCTTTTGAGAGTCGGAAGTTTTTTCCACATGAGAAAATATATCCAATATATGATAAGGATATCTTAACTATTATGCATGCCTTAGGCAAGTTCCGACAATATTTGGTCGGTAACAGATTTTGAGTGAAGAATGATCACAATAGTCTTGGGTTCTTTCTTGAGCATAAGTAGCTTCGGGAGAGGCAGAAGAAATGGGTGAGTAAGATCCAAGACTATGAATTTTACATTGAATATGTCAAAGGGAAGAGCAATGTAGTGGAAAATTCTCTATCTCAAAGGCCAGTAACGTTGTCCTTAATGAGCATGGATACAGATTGGAAGGCTCAGTTGCTAGTAGAATATTCCAAAGACTGATTTGCATGTGAGATCCTAGATGGAAAAGTGACTGATGAGAGGTATAGAGTGATGGATGAGGTCATATATTACCAAGATCGGGTCTTCTTGACTAGAGATTCTAGGCTCAAGAAGAAGATTTTACAGGCATCACATGATTCACCACTTGCTGGGCATCAAGGATTCACCCAGACATACCGGCTATTTGGGAGAGATTCTCATGGAAGGGTATCAAGGAGGATGTGCTCCAACACATCAAGGAGTGCGTAGTTTTCCAACAGAACAAAGGGGAGCACAACCATCCTGTAGGATTGTTGCAGCCACTTCCTATTTCGGATGGAAAGTGGGAAAGTATTTCTGTGGACTTCATCACCAGTCTACCTATGGTTCAAGGTAAGGATTGTATATTTGTAGTTGTTGATCGACTAACAAAGTATTCACATTTCTTTGCTATTTTTGAACAATATACTACTTCACAGGTAGCTGATCTCTTCTTTAGAGATGTCTTTAGACTCCATGTTCTTCCAAAGACCATAGTCAGTGATCGGGATAGCCGCTTCATGGGTGGTTTTTGGCAGGATATTTTTCGGTTACTGGGTGTGGAGTTGACACCAAGTACCAGCTATCACCCACAAACTAATGGATAGACAGATATAGTAAACAAGTGGTTGGAAGGCTAATTGCGAAACTATGTTTCGAGGAAGCAAAGAGCATGGCTACGTTGGCTCCATTTTGGGGACTATTGCTACAACAAAACCTTTCATATGTCCATTGGCATGACCCCATTTCAAGCTATTTATGGGTATCATGCTCTATCCTTTGCTGATTTGATGTTTGGAGCAAGAAAGGGTCCTAGATCAAAGGAGTGGATTCAGGAGAGTCAGAATATACTTGGGGCCCTCAAGGACAACATTACTACAACACAAAACAAACAGAAGTTATATGCATAATGTGGTTAGATAGAGGGGTAGTTTGAAGTGGATGATTAGGTATATATTCATCTTCAACCATATAGACAATATACACTTAAGGAGAATGGGGCTGAGAAGCTTAAACCTTGGTTCTATTAGCCATAGATGGTGATCCATCATGTTGGGGAGGTAGCATATGAGTTGGAGCTTCCTATTCGGAGTAAGGTCCATAAAATTTTTCATGTCTCATGCCTCAAGAATTCCATTGGAAAAAATGTGGTTGCCCCCATGGATCTCCCACCTATTGATGATGTGGCCCATCTAATTTTTCAACCGGAGGCTATCTTGGATACTCGGGAGAGGTAGCTAAGAAACATGGTGATTAGAGAGTATCTAATTCGATGGAGGAATTTGCCTGATGAGGATCCCAGTTGGGAAGGAGAGAATATTTTGCAGCATCCTTATTTACTGTTTCTTGAGGCATGCAACATTTTGGAGAAGAGGACTGTAATATTCCCAATTAGCTTTTAGCTTGTTGGTATATTATATGTTCCTTCTATTGATAGTCTAGATGTATAAGTGGGGTAAAGAGACCCTTAAATCTCTTTAGTAGGAATAAACCACCTCCAATATGGATGTGGATCAATTTAGATAGTCTAAATAAAGCCACCTTGGGTGTGAAAGGGGGAAATGCATGTACAGTTGGTAAAGATTGACCAAATCAATAGTGCTACCAAAAAAGAAAGGGGAGCTAGTGGGGACAATGCAGTTTTGGAGGAGGACTTTTTGCATGGAAGTAGCATCATAAATGAGTGGGGCCAAGGGTGAGGAATATCACCAAGAATATAAGGAAAGGGATGGCAGACATAATAGACATTCATAATATTATTTATGTTTGAGTCTTATGACTTCTTGCATGCTTTAGTTGTTTAGCGGAGCTTGTTGTACTATTTAGTATAAGGGTATTTCTAGGCGGAAATCCCACACTCTAACTTGGAGGATTTGAGAGGCCACCTAGGAGAGATATTTTGAGCTTCATTTCCACCATCCAGAATTGGGCCAGGCAACCACCTTCAGCCACAGCACAGTCTCCTTGAAGAACTGCATTATTTTGCAGTGTGTTGTAGTGGAGGGTTGAGAAACCTTGTTTATGAGCTAGTTTCCAAGTGAAAGGATCAACCTTTCACCTGGAAAGCCAGGGAGGAGAAGATACAACCACAAATTTTTATTTCAGCCATATTTCAACATAGATTCAGTAATAAATCATGATTCAGCCACAGAGTTGCAGTCTGCACTTTTTTTCTTCTTGTGTCTTTCAAGAAACCCTTGCCAGGTTATACTGGGATTGTGTTTGAGAGACTAGTTCTCCATTTTCAGTTCCTTTTGAGTATTATATCAGTAGATCCACTTGTTTCCATTTTCCAGTAGCAGTAACCCTCACTGGGACTACGCTGTCATATATTTCGACATTTCTGTGTAGCAGCATCATTTGGGATTCTAGTGTATTTGGGCTTTGGAGGCTTATTTGTCTAGTTTGAGTGATTTTTTCCTCAACACATTGTAAATTTTTCTGCTATGATACATGATATAATGGATCTATGATTTACTCATGTGTTTTGCATTACTATTTCCTGTACATTCCATTTTTTTTTTCTATATTGTTGTCTTTCCTACTTTGGAATATTACATACATGTACATGCAAGATGCAATATTCATTAGGAGTTCTAGTTAGTATCGGCTCACCAAGGTTTGAAAATACTTCACCATGAACACACATAAATGCAAGTCAAAAATTTCAATGGTAACTACCAATCAAGCTAATAAATCGATCTGTACTATCAAGAAGTATGTTTTATTTATTTTTATGAGAAACTGAGTCTGAAGAGGAGTCAATAAAATGCAAGGCATCCCTTGAGGGGTGTATTAAGAATGAAAATAAATAATTGGAGGAGTTTTTGCAGACATAGAAGAATGTGTTCCAAAAGCCTAAAGGGTTACCACCTAAGAGAGAAGTGGAACATGAGATCTAGCTATTTCCATACTCCCTATTGCAAAATATTGGGTTGTACATGCAGTCTGTTATAGAAGCAAGTGAGGTGAAGAAACAGTTGCAACAACTGCTAGAATAGGGTGTCATTTGAATGATTACATCACGATGCAGGTCACCTATGATCATTATGTCAAATAGGGATAAGTCTTCATGGGTGTGTATAGATTACAAGGAATTGAAAAAAAAACACTTTAAATAATAGATACCCCTTGCCTAGGATAGATGATTTTCTAGATTAGTTGCAACAAGAAAGGTGCTTCAAAAATTTGGACTTGAGGTATGGATATCACTAGGTTCGAGTAAAATTAGAAGATACATGGAATACCACCTTCAAAACTAGGCAAGGTTTGTATGAATTGTTAGTTATGCCATTTGGCTTATCTAATTAACTAGCTAGATTAATATGATTAATGAATGATTTATTGTGCCCTTTTATAGATTCATGTATTATTTATAATTTGGATGATATACAACTATATAGTGCTACCTAGGAGGATAATATTTCATAATGACATGGGTGCTCGAAGCATTGAAGAAGAAGAAGCTACTAGAAAATCTCAAGAAGTGTTAGTTTGTGCATCAGCCTTTGGTGTATCTGGGATATGTGATCAGTGGAGGAGAGATGAAGGTATATACTTCCAAGATGGAGGCCATCATGAAATTATCGGTGCCTACTAATGTTTCTAAGTTTAGGAGTTTCATTGGTGTAGCAAAGTGCCTAATTAAAATTGATAGCCTCGTTTTCAGTAGTACTAGTATCGCTCCATGCCATAACAACAAGTGGTAAGTTTTTTGATTGGGTTAAAGGTAAACAGAGGATTTCGAGGAGGTAAAGAAGAATACCAATCAAGCACCAATTTTGGCATTAAAAAACTTGCAGCGGAGTGGGCATTTTATGGGAGATTTCTTGATGCAAGGAGGACGGACTGTATGTCACCATTATGAAGTATTTCTTGGGGAAGTTCTTAACTACCCTAAATATGATAAGGAGATTTATTCCATGGTTGAAGCTGTGAAGAAGTGGGAGAAATATATGATGGGGAAGGAGACAATAATGCACACAAATCGCCGGTTGTTACAGTACGTACAATAAAAGACACTACAAGAAAAAATGACATTGGTGAGGGGCGAAAAATGTCACCATAAGCTCATTAATGGTGATGGTCAAAGGAGCCTTTGTCACCAAAAGGTGGTGTCTATGAAAGTATAAGTGTTGTGGTGACATTCAAGTTCCATCATAAATAATTATTTATAATGAAAAATAGTGACCGTAACCATTTCATATGGGAAATGGTGATGGACAATAGATTCCATCACCAAAAAATGAATGCCACCAAAGGTGGCGCCATCGAAAGTATGTGTTGTGGTGACGTTCAAGGTCTGTCATGAATATTTATTATAATGACGAATAGTGACCATCACCATTTCATATTAACGACGATGAATTTTTGTGATGGACCTTTCATGGTCGTCACTATTGGTGGATATATATATGGCGATGTTCGTTGACCGTCACCATTTCATATTTGGTGAGAGTCAAAAAATGTCATGATAAGCTCATTGGAAACATCAAGGTCCATCACGAATAATGGATATAATGAAACACAATGACCCTCAAAATTTCATATCAACAATAATGATTTATGGTGATGGACCATTCATGGTCGTTACTATTGATGCGTATATATGGTGACGTTCATTGAACATCACCATTTTATATTTTCGTGAGGGTCAAAAAATGTCACCATAAGCTCATTGGTGATTTTCAAAAGAGCCCCCGTCACCAAAAACAAATCATCGCCATTCCATATGAATATCATGGCACGCTGGAATTGAACCACCAACCTCCTGCTTATAAAGAAAGTGGTCTTCCATTGAGCTAGCACCCTTTAAAGAGTTAGAATTTTAAAAATTTTATCTTGAAACCTTTATAGATTTTAAATTCTAAGACTTTAAATAAATTAAAGTGTTGACAATCTTTTATTAAACAAGAAAAACATCATCGAAGTTGCAGGTCCCTACCCAATAGTTATGGAAGTTATGAAAAGTAGCTGGAGGGAAAAATAATTATGCATAAGAGACATATGATAAGTTGAATACTCAATTAGAATTGAAACTTAGAAGATATTTATAGCCTAAAAATGACCTATAACTCACAAATGCACTAAATATTGCAAAGGAAATTTCATAAGTGGATAGCATATGGAAGAAGAGCATTGATGAAGACACATGCAATATGTTATAGGTTGAAAGAAAGAAAAATCTCAATGTTGTTGTTATTGGGTGAATTTCTATAATTGGGACCTTTGTCTTTCCTTTATCACGTAAATATTCAAACTAAAATTTAAAAATTTTAGATATTTGAATGATATCTAAAATTATGTGCAGATGTAACATGGATCTCCATGGAACCACGGGGAAAATTTTAAAAAAGTAATTATATATATATATATATATATATATATATATATATATATATATATATCACTTTCAGATAAAGTGACATGTGATTTGGAATTTGAAAATGCTGCACTCAAAACATGACAACAAAAACAAAAAAAACAAAAATTAAACTTATCACAATATGAGTATCTCTTTTCAGTAGTGAACGCAAAACAATAACACAGTAATTAGCTCACTTTAATATCGTGAAACATTGAAAAAAATCAATGTGTTAAGTTATCTGTCGATACAAAATGGACTTAAGTCCAATGAAGAAAAATATTTTGGACTAAATCACAAATAAAAATGACCAACAACAATGTAAATTTTTTTTCTTCAACAACACACTCCATCACTACCTTCCATGTCTAGACATCCATATTTTGCAGTATTTAACAACCTCTTTTACAGGAAAACCCAGTGAATAGATTTGATAAGTTTGAATGAGAAAATACATAAAACGTGGAGTTAATGAACTTTAAAGATGGAGATGAAAACTAACCCTTGACTCATTTTGATCTTTGCATATTTTCGTCCAGGGGATGGTTCCTTTCTCATTGTGCTAGAGAAGAAAAATATGAATTTTTTTTTTGTTTTTTAGTCTTGATTAACTTGTCTTGCATGTATATTGGGGTGTTTGTTTAATTTTTAGTTCAAAGTCACATGGATTAGCATCTAAGGTAGAAATTTTAATTGCTCCTTAAGTGTGGATGAACCAGATTGTTCAAATGAGCTAACAGTTGTGTCTTCTATGGCTTTAGGACCACCTTTTCCCCATTTTGTAAGGGCCTTAATACCCATAACCTAATTTTCCCATTTGCCCACAACATGCTCCATGCTTGGTGAGTTATTTTTATTTCTGCTTTGTGGAATTCTTTCTTTCGCTAGGGTTTGGAAACTATTATGATTAGGTTGAACATGATACATAATACAGACACGACGATTAATAGGTATATTACTCAATAATTTATTAATAGAACTGGGGGTGCCTTGTGAACATATCATATCTAAATTTAGTAGATTGAGAGAATCACTTTTCCTTGGCTTTACTTTATCCCTCAATGTTTTAGTTTCTTTGAAGACTTTGGCATGTCCTCATCTCCCTCGGTCATAAATTTATATAAGTGTGTTGGTGTTTTATCATTTGTACGTGTTTTGAAAATACCTAATCTGACTCTGTCGAGGCCCTTTTCTCATTCATGGAAGAATTTTTTGTAGTACTTTTTCCAGCTACTGATAAACTTGAAGAGAAAATTCGTTTTACAACACAAATTTTTTGAGCTAAGAAACATGGGGACACGGGAATATTGTGCATATCTATTGTAGGAGTGCACATATTGCTAGACTTAAACACCTTATCCTACTGAGGTGTTCCGGTGACTTCACTTGGACAGAAATAAATAGCTTCACCTTCTTTATTGAGTTGCTTCTATTTATTTTAATTTGATTTGTGACATTCTTTATTTGACAAGGAATCAGAATCATCAATGTATTAAATTCATCAAACACAAACTTTGGAGATCCCACTAACAATTATGTTTCTGTTTCCATACCTAAAAACCATGGAGATCCTTGTCAATAGTATAATAAGATGCATGTCTATTTCTCAAGAACACATTCCTTATTAACTATTCTTACATGATGGAAAACAAAGATACAACACAACATCAGCATACACAAAATTCCATACCGATATATAATCATAACTTAGCTAATAAGTCTAGAATATGATCTTAATTAATCAAACTTGTATTTGTAATCATGTTTCTTCAGATTTAAAAGATACTTCCTTGTACCACACTTTTGTCTATTTATCCAGGAATTTATATCATAGCATGTCACACAGTGGAAATTATGGTACATAAAGTAAAAATACAAATTTGATCAAGAAAACAAATTTAGAAAAGAGCTTTTAAAACTATATGTTTGTCATCAAGGCTTTAGTTAGTTCAACAACCAACTAGTTAGAGTTCGAAAAATTAATATCATTCATTGTAAAAAAATAGGAAAATGACCAAACTCGCTATTCATACAAATATTAAATCTTGTCATTATTTCCATTGTAGATAACTAAAATTTGGGTAGTGGTCTAAAATTTAGAGTTGATTAGTAGGGAAGACTCATTAATACCATCATTTTTTTCCATTGTGTGTCCTATCTCTGGATCCAAATCAGATAGCTTTCTATTCTTAGGTTCTACCTTTCAAGTATTGATTTTTGGCTCACCCTTTAAAACACAATTCTACCACTCCATTCGATTTTGTTTTGCCAAGATAATTGACAAGACCTTCCCATACTCTATTTAAATCAATCAATAACCATCCATCAATGATATAAAGAATAACAAAAACACAACAAAGTCCAACGAGGTGCTTGATGTATACCTATGTTCCAGGAATCATCTAACCTTGCTGGTGCAAAGAGCTCACCCTGAAAAAATAGCATCCACGTGGGACTTACAATTTTTTTTTAAATCAACCTCCCAGTAAAGAAATCAAAATATGAACATCCTTTTAATCAATATAATCTCTGACTTAAAATAAAAGTGGCCTAGAATTGAATGTTATATCAACCATGTCAAGTAATCGACATCGGGTCAGAAATAATGGCCATGCATATTGGATTAGTGAAATAATTTATCTAATAAATCTAAAAATAAAATATATGACTTACAACTAAGAAATGAAAATAAATGACTTAAAGTGAAGACATGAGGTTTACCTTTCAACCCTGCCATTATATAACTCTTATTTATGCACAGACCATTAAACTTTTTCTGGTACCAGGTGGAAGTGGTATTGTTACACTAAACTATGATAGAGCCTGTGTCCATGACTACTTCTCAAGATTTGCTCCATTACCACCATCTGGGGCTCGATAAGATACATGCAAAAACCATCAACATGAAAATGAAATCTACATACTTGTAAAAAAATGGGAGGAAAATAAAATCCACAAATTGAAATTGACTATAGGATAACTCATTCATGCAACATGATTATCTTGTCTTGAAAAATAAAAAAAGAAATCAGGAGAAACATAATTTTTGGCACATTTTGACAATCACTTCCTTTTGCATATTCTATGAGCAATTGATGAAAAAATTCAGCTAAATATTGTCAACATCAGGATTATAGTAAAACATAAAGGAACAGCTCCAACAAAAATTATATAATCCTAAACATAAGTATATATTATATACATATAAGTGTTTATTCATGACATTGTATTTTATGAAAATCTAGAAGTTTAGCATTACAGATAGCATGGCATTGTTGTTGGTAAGGGAGAACAAGTAGGAGATCAATATAGTCCAATGAAGAAACATCGCATACCACTATGTCATATAAAGGACCAATGGAAGTGTTAAGAACACAATTTTGTGAGACTATAAGCTAAGGGCCCTCTTTTTGCATGTATCCCAATTGGTAGGGGGGTGGGTGAGGGGTCATGGGTAGGTTCAGGCACTGCATGAAGTCCTTGGTTGTATTTCAAATAACACAATTTTTGGTACCACTTCCTTACCACTATATGTCAAGTATCCTTGAAGTCCATTCATGAATTTCTTCAGAGTTCAAAGTTCAAAAAATTAGATAACCCAAAGATGTAGCCTAAAAAAACTCAAATTTGAAAAGTAGATAACAAACATGTAGAGTATATATCTAACATTTATATATCCTAATTTTGAGACATTGAAATGAAATTTTTTAGCATACTATTGTGAATTCAACTCAAAATGATAGAAGAAAAATATTGATGGTTCTTTTGCTAATATAGAAGTTTTATACATGTATTTATTTGTGACAGATAGCTTGCAGTCTCAAGCATATCCAACGATGCACACACTACATTGCATCTTTAGTGTTGGTGTGTGAACAATGTCATAACAATACTTCTAGCTATAGAACAAGCATTTCAAGCTTTCCTCTGTTTTATGATATGGACATTTGTTTTTCAAACAAATTTATGAGACACATAATCGCTTTCACCCTTAAGAAAAAACATGGTTTTAAATACATGGTGAACTCTCTTAGCACAAATATGATCTTAGTATTGTATTGGATTCTGATACTAGTGCCAGGTTTAAGGGTGCCAAAGTCTTTATATTTTAACTATCATCTAGTGCAGGCTAGGCTTCAAGACAACTTATTCTTTATGAATTTCATGTTGGGAAACCTCCAAATATGTGTGCAAGAAAACTCAAGTTAAATGGAAACATTTTTTTATATTGGCTATGATTCATATGGATGCACATTATTATATTTGTTTTTTCATAAATTTGGATCATTTATGTATTTTTGGACAACTAGTTTTTTTATTTGACTTTTATCTAGCTTTGATTCAATTCACATTTTTGAGGTTCACGATTTGATGACAACTCCAGTTCATGTAACTAAATAGAACGTAAAAGATAAAGTGGTATTTGTGTGTTCATGAGAGTGTTGCATGCATAAGTAAGATGGGAGTTACAAAAGTCTTCAAATATGCTCAATTCGAAAATTGGAGTGTCGTAGATGTAAGAAAATATGTAACAGAATAGATTAAATTTAGAAATAAGAATATTGTGATGTGTGATTGGGGAAAAATGTCAATTCGATCGTGGATAAATACAACTCCAAGTTGAATGAAATATCACAAATCATTGTGAAAAAAAATTTAGTATGTATGTCATATTGTTGCTGCTCTTCTTCATGTGGAAGACATAAGAATTGTATAAAAATAATGAAAATCTAAACTAGGGGAATGTTGGAATCCAATGATTTTCCTTGTCTATATATAGCAAAAAAGGAATAAAAATCCATGAGATAGTAATTATGTGCATGTGAAATCATGATAGTGCTTGGAATGACAAGAAAGTCACTAATATTGACTCATGATAATTGTAAATGGTTATAAAAATATAAATGCAAGTTTCTATCGAAGGATCTTAATAGTTATTATTTGTTGCTAATTGAGAAAGTTTGAGTCCAATAAAGAGATAAATTATCAAATATTCATAGTGATTGAGTATGATTATACACATTTTTCTTGGTCTATATTAGGCACTTGAGAGGATAAATTAATATCCTTTCCAACCAAGTTCGCTTGCCACTTGTGATGTTATTTCTCTTTGTGAGACAATTGTTGATCGGTACAAAAAATGTATATATTATTGGAATATGATATAACTATGAATATGGAAGTGTTCAACTACCTTATTGAGGACATTGTATTTATGAAAATATATTGGAGCGGGGTCGTGTTAGGCATAAATTCTGATATATTTTTGTATAATTTTGTATGTGTGCATTGTGAAAACAGAGTCGAGGGGCTTTGGGGTGGGTAAAAGTCCCCAATTTTGATGCAATTGGTCTTAAGGGTAGAATGTGGGCCTCAAACCATGGTTTGAGACCATAATATTTGTGTGTTAGTTGTATATAAATAGATAGATCATGTCTAAGCGAAGTAATTCTCAGTAAGTTTATAACATTGATGTTCTTATCAATTTATGTGTCTGCAAGGGTTGTTTGGATTGGGTTAAGAGGCTCTTTATGGGTATGTGCATGAAGACCTAGTCCTGGATGTGTGTTGAATCTGCTGGCTCTAGACGGAGAAGGGTTTTGTAAGGGTTTCGTAAGGAAATTTTATGTATTGATTGACAGATCTGAAGCTAATAGAAAGGAAAACTTTGGAGAAGTTTATTCTATTATGCATCTAAACTATTTACTGTTTATGCTCTATTAATATCACATTATCTCTCTTACTTAATTATTATTGCACAAGATATCTGATCTAATTATGCATGATTATTGATGGTTAATAGATCTGTTCAAGTATTCGCATTGGTTAAGATCTGAATCATGTTTTGTTTTGTTTATTTGCGCTAAGGAAAACAAAAATTCTATGTTATTATGTTAATGACTGCACATTATATGTAATTTTGTTATATATTGTTGCATTTGCTTTAGGTTTTGCTGAGGAACACTTCATTATTTTCTCCCTTAGGGTGCGGAAACCTAGTTTGAGCACCCCCCCATATTGCTTCAGGTGAGACTTTGGTCTACGCAGGCAGATCACTATTGAAAGGGCCAGTAGTTGGAGGGTTTGTTGGTTTATCCATAAAATTTGAACCTGGGTAAGGACCCCTCAAGCCAACAAATTATTCCATTGTCGGGACTGGGATAATTTTGAGGGAGATATGATGTTGTGTCATCCATCACAAAATGAATTACAAGATTGGCTGGATAGAAATGTACTTGAATTTGCACTCCAAGAGAATAGAAGTACTAAGTTGTTTGACGAACAGTGGGTCTAGAAATATATTTATACAGAAGTGCATGAAATTTTATTTTTTTCCCTTTTTCACGAACTATAGGAGTGGTTGCCATGCTTAGCTTAATTCCATCACTGCATAAAAGACGACGTAGTCACTAAGTGGACTCCTGAATTGATCGAGTAAGTAGAGAATTTTGATAATAAGATCACCCATGCAGTAGATAATTGGATCAATTGCCTCTTGGGATGATTTGTAACTCAATTTTCCATTGACCAGTTTGTATCCTATTCTAAAGTTGAAAGAAAATTCTTTAAAAGCCATAAAGGTAAGTTCTTTCGCTCATTCAAATTGTTGCTAAAAATTTTATTGTGTGAACGAGCTTGTCTATTCGAACATATTTCTTGAATGCATAAAAGAGGTTCAATTATGAGAAGTGGAATAATTACCACGAAGACTCTAAAAAAATCATTTATATCCCTCTGAAGCCTAGATCTGATAGTGAACCTGAACCAGAAACTCCTAGCTCCAAGAAATTCTGAAGAAGAAAGCTCATCACATCAGAAACCCTTAAGTCTATTTCCCACCCCATCCACTCCACTTCCAAACTCACACCGCAAATCACCTACTCCACCACGAAGTCCATCTCCACCACCACCTCCACCTCCCCCTAAAGTAGATATGGCTGCATCAATGAAGTTACCTAATTTTAGAAGCATTGGAAATGAGGATACTGATAACTTTTTGTTTGTGACTGAGGCCGTATGGAAGGTTCAATAAGTTAACAATATTTTTATTAGAAAATCATAGTTTTCTACTGCATTCCAAGATTGCGCATTAGACTGGAACAATAGGTACACACAAGAAAACTCTAATGCTACCTTGGAAGAAATTAAAGTTGCCCTAAAAGAACAATTTAAGAAACCTAAGTCATATGCATAGCTGGTGACAAAAATGAAAGATATTCGTCAGGAGCCTAATGAATTTGTATGGGAGTCCGATCAAAGGTTGAAACACACCATTAGATATGGTGGATTTGTTACTGATGATACTCAACATAAGAAATGGTTCATTTTTATGTTACTCCCACATCTGCTCCAACCATTAGGTCAGCAAAAAAGTGCCACACAAGCCAAGGTTGTGGAGAAGTCGCAATGAAATTGGAGGCTACCCCAACACCTATTGCGCTGGAAACTCAACAAATTCATATTCAACTGGAAGACATGCATCTAGAAATTCAAAGTCTGCACAAAGACAAAGGCAAGGAGATCTGTGCAAAGGTGTGGTGTATAAAATGAAAATATTCTGGGCATCATAAAGAGCAGTGTCCTATATTCAACAATTATTTGAATGTTGGAGGTCCTAGTCCATTGAAGAATCCTGTGTGGTGCATTGTCTGTCAAATTGTTGGAATACATGACACAGATTCTTGCCCAAGGATAGGAAAATATTAGCCTGACTTGAAGCAATTATTTTTCAAGTTATGTTTTTCATTTGGGCATGATGAGAAGCATTTTCATACCTATAATATGATGTTGGATAAAGCCGAGATATATAGAATACAGGTTGAGCCTAATTCACCAGCGTCCCTTTTTGGTCGCGGAGGTTTTCAAGGCAGAGGAAGAGGTCAAGGAGGTTGATTAGCTGGTTGAGGAAAAGGAAAAGTCATTTGCAATAAATATGGAGATGTTGGCCATTACGCACGCAACTATCTGAATAAAACACAACAGTCTTGCATGTACTATAGACAACTTGATCATGTTATATAATATTTTCATGTCTTGATTGCTAAAATGCAGGAAAAGAAGATGTAGACCACAATGAAAAATCTTCATATGGTTCGCGTAGAAACTCATGAAGAAGATCCTTGTGTGAATATAGTTACCAGGAGTGGTGTAGATACCAATGAATATTAAGGAAAGAAACCAAACACTCATGTATGGATTCGTAAAGCACCTAAAAGAAAGGAAGGCTTTAATATTTAGCGCGCAAAAGAGACCTTTAATGAAGCATGGAAAGAATTTCTAGAAGAAAGTATATCAACATTTGGTAGACTGTTGAAGGAGGCACAAGGAGATGAGGAGACCAAACTCTTTCTATAAGCATGTATAAATTTTTTGCATAACAAGAAGGCTGTCAAAAATTTGCAGGTGTTGATATATAATTGCACAAAGAAAGAATAACCCATGGTAGAATAGTGAGCAACCAACAAAATTTATAAGAAAAAGAAGAGAACAAATAGGGAGATGTGTATGACTGTGTAGATTGGTGCTTAATAAATGGACCAAGTTATTATAAACTTGGGGTCAGATGCTAATTTTTCACCTAAGAAAACATGGCAGCGCATGGGAGAGCCAAAGCTGGAGTGGTCTACCATTCAACTGCACATGGCCAATCAATAGAAGATTATTCATTTAGGTACGTTGTCACAAGTTGTGGTCAATATAGAGGGCGTAAACATGATGTCATATGTTGAAGTCATACAAATTGTAGATCATACTGATCCCTATCCCACGCTGCTAGATTGGGTTGGTCCATCGACATGGATGGTCTTATCAATCTGAAGAGAAGGAGAATGGAATTTGAAAGCAATGGAGTCAGGGTAATCATTCCTCTAGATCCTATAGAAGGCAAAAGGTATACTAAACCAGTGTGTGTTGAGGATGATATTGATGAAATATATAAGCTAACTTTGCATGAGGAAGACTAGATTAATTGAATAGTAGATGGGAATCTTAAATGGGAGAAGGATAGTTCTTGTTTCTCATACTCTAATGAAGAACTAGAAAATTTGCAGAACCAACTGCATGAGGTCTCTAGGCTGCATTGTAATCGTGTGACATGATCTCCTCATTGTATAACATTGGAGGTATGTGATTTACCGCACTATGATGGCTCAATTGATGTTAACATGTTTATAAGAGAGTTGTAAAGGAATTTTCCTGAAGGAAAACGATTCCATGCTTTGGATCTTGGCTTGCACACTAGTCCAACAAGATGGTGGGAAATGCATAAGGAGAATATGGGTAACTAGGAGGAATGTGCGCACATGATGAGGTTGCAGTTTGAATGTCCAATAATTAAAATAGAGGATGTATACTCTCACAAATAATATCCACACAGAAATTTGGAAATATGGAATCAGGTATGGGGTATAGAACCAAGACCTAAATGGGTATGTTTATTCACACGTAGGGAAAAGTTCCTATTGAAGATATTTGGAGACAGTGTTGTGTAGAGGAACTATTGAATGGTATGCAATGATGGAGATATTTATTCTTACATTTAGCTCGAAATAAGATGACCAAGCTTTAATTCCAGAAATTATTAATCCACCAATAACACATATTGTGAATTGTAGACAATTGACACTTGTCGAGTATAGGGAACCGCATGTGGTCAAGGGAACCTAGATTCTCCCACCTACGAATGTCAGATAAGTGTGCTCCATGATGGGACTTCTTGGGTATTATAGGAAGTGCATTCCTATGTATGATTTGATAACTGCGCCCATGATCAGATTACTTAGAAGAGGTGTGACATTCTATTGGGATGACGAATGTCAAAAATTTTTTCAATTGTTAAGGGATGTCATATAAAATACCTGATATGAATTGAATTACCTAGTCAAAAAGCCTGTGTTGTGGGGGGAAATCTGTCAGTGGTTATCCTTAGCATTGGATTATATGCCCAGTAAGGTGTGACACACGCATGGTATCTACGCGAGGAGGTTGACTGTTGTGTAGAGATGTCAAAAAATAGTTGTTGGAATAGTAAAATTGGATAAGCCAGATTTATTACCATTTTTGGGAGCATCTAAGATGCATTTAATGAAGGGATTTTTCCATATTTGGGATCTTTTTTTCAGTAATGGAGCATCATTAATGCACAAGGAGTATTTTAGGGTGCGCCACAAGTATAAATATGACCTATGGGGTCGCAATAGTTCCCTTTTCTTTCTATGTGATTGTTGTGCTTTCAAATCTTTGTTTTCCATTGCATTTTTTGTTTCTATGTCTGGTTTGGATCCAGGGTTTTAGGATGCATTGTTCCGAGCAGGGATAGGATACGAATTTTCTGACAAGATGACAGCCACGAGACCAGGTTGATGTAAGAGCATTAGGCTCAGAAAATCCTTTGTATTTTAATAGACATAGGGATCTAGTGTTTTCAAAGAAGATTGGTTCATTAATGTAATTATTAATGTTTTGAGTGATTTAGAATAAGAATTAATTAATTATTGAGAGGAATTTTGTAAATATTCCCGGATGATTCGAGAACATGAGAGAATTAGGATAGTTGAGATTTCATAGGGATTGAGAGATTTAGGAATTGATTGTAAATCTTAAGTTATAATTAGTTCTCATGATTTTATGGGATTAGAGAGGATCCTTAGGGATAAAGGATAGATTTTAATACTTTCAGGATTTGGAGGATTTTGTTGAGATGATAGAGGATCTAAACCTATATTGGTTCAGAAACTTTTGTATAAACTGTAAAGCCCAAAGGCAGAAGGGTAGCAGAGTAGAGGTAGAGATTTAGGTTTTATACAAACAGGGGTTTGTTGTTGTAAGCCTACGGGCCAAATTTGACAGGAAGGACACTGATTATAATATCTGGTCAGAGAAGAAGAAATCATTGTAATTATTTGTTTGTATATATATAGAGAAAATTTGATCTTAAAGTGTGTGATTATGTGTTGATTGATTGGGTTTCTGACTAATGTGAAAATCAAAGTTGGCACAATATATATATGTGCAGGTGATTCAAATAAACTCAAAATAATTTTGTTATTATGAGACTGTGTGTTTAAGAAATTGAAAATTCAGTTTGTAATTGAATTCTTGATAGATTGCATATGAGCATCGATCACAGAATGGATCGATGAAAGAAATTGGTCCTTCAATTTTATGTCAATCTCATATTGCGAGTACGTGAAGAAGAAGGTGATGATGATACTGCCATTAACTTGTTCTTGGAAAAGTTTGTTGCAGTCATGCGAACCAAGCTCTTAAAATCTTATGCAGATGTGAGCAGAGAAGTCATTAATGGTATGCTGGAAATCATAGTGGATAAAGTTGTTACAAAGATAGAAAAAGGCATTATCGAAGATATGCCAAGGACGAATTTAAATGAGATTCAAATGTATATATAGTCCGATAAGATGAAGGAAATAACTAAATTTTACAAGGATGAAGGCATAACTGGAAAGCTCTTAAAGGATTTGAAAATGCACTTTGTCAAGTAGGAAAGATTGGAATTAGAGTTTTACAGAATTGAACACGACTGTTGAAATTAATTTTAGTGTATATTGCAAAGCAGAAACAAGGTTATACATTGAACCAAGAGTCAACGGTACCACAAAATGGTGGATAGTTTTTAAAACCAATCGGTGGTTTTTCACGTAGCACAAAGATGGTAATTGGTAAGTTCTGGAGAGAACGCGGTAGCGTTTAGAAGCCGACATGTGGTATCTTAAAACCACTCATTTTGTGTGAGTTTGAAACATCAAAGCACATGCATCTTTGTTATGTGATAGTCGTTGGATTGTTAAGTTGGATTGCGGTGAAGTGTCAGCCGTCGGATGTATGAGTGATGTAGATCGACAGTGTAAAAGGTATGTGAAATAGCATGGCTGATTAATATATATATATATATATATATATATATATATATATATATATATATATATATATATATATATAGTGGCACTTTAATTTAACCCAAGTGCGAAATGAAAATGTGGGCCCAAAATTATATGGGTTTTATCCAAAGTCAATTGCATAGATTGATGTGATTAAGAATAAGTATTTTATATGGTTGATAATCACAATTATTAAGAAATATTCCGTGTGACAATTCGGGTTGATGTGCATATGGATATGTATTAATAAATTGAAGGTGCATTATTAATCACAATTAAGAATTTGATAAAGTGAATATGATTGGTAATTTTGGTTTTAAACCAAAGTTCATAGAAATTGTCAAAGTGGATATTTTTTTTTTATGGTTAGTAACCATAATTATCAATAAATGAAATAGCTTCCACATATGGAAAATACTCAGGTTTGAGGTTGATAAGATTTTTGTACAAGAGATTGGTTTTGGGAATGTCTAATGTGTTAAAGTGGCTTTGGTTGCGTCAATTGTGGTATCGGAGCAGGAAACAACTCTTTTGAAGGTTCAAGTTTGTTTTAATTAAATTGGAATTAGAATGAATGCATGTGTGTTGGAGAAAATAAAAAGAAATTAGATTTTGAATCTGATAATTGCAGGACATAGAGATACAGTGCAGATGAGAGGTGAAACAAGATCACATGGAGATCTTGAAGGTGATTTGATAAGTGTTATTTTAACTCTGATTTGAAGATTATGTTTGCAGAATTCAGGTTGCAGGCAGTTGAAGGAAAATCTCAGCAAAAGAAGATCACAACTTTAAGAGCAGTGATAAAGGAAACTGGTAAGAGTTTCTGAACAAAGTGTGGAACAGAACCTTGAAGAATTCCAATAGAGGTTGGATAAAAAGACAATTGTGTTCTTAAAAGGTGCATATGAGTTGAAGCCTGGAAGGACCAGAGAGGAATGCTTAGGAGGTTCTAGAATATAGAGAACTAGTGCTTGCCAAAAGACCAAATCCAGAGAAAAGGATTGGTGAGGTAAGTTGTAACAAGGAGGAATTGTTATTTCACAGGCTTTAGTACAACTCATGATGAATGAGTGAGGAACTCCTAAAGATAGAAATGGAGAAGAAGATGACTACTGATAGTCATAGAAGAGATAGCAGAGGTTCTGAGAGAGACCACAACAGAAGAAAGGAGAAAGAAGATTGCAAGGAAAATGGCATATGGAAGCAGTTGACTGATGAAGAATATGACAAAGAGTTAGCTGAGATAAGAGAACAATTTAATAAATTGAAAATGATGATAGAAGAAAACTAGAAATATGGTTGGATCATGAAGAAGAAAGTAAAGTGGCAGAGGCTACAACAGAAGAGAGAGTAACAAGTGAATATGCAATTAGCAGAAGAGCTAAGAAAGCTTGAACAGATGATGAGTGTGTAATTGGGATGTGAAGAACTCAGAGAAGCTGAGTTGAAAATGGAAGTTTCCATTTGTGAAGCAGAACAGGGAGAAATTCCAAGTGAAGCTGAAGACTGGAGATCTGTGAAAGATCTTATGAATTATTTTGAAAATTCAAGACAACAAGAAGTTTACCTTACTCAAGGAAAAATTATTGATGATTTCTTGAACTGTTGGAAAAGTTCAGATCCGCAGGAGGATGTAAAGCCTTGTATTTTTTAGTCTAATAGTTTTGATGTGATTACAGGTTTTGCAGAAGAGGATAAGAAATCTTTTGAAGCTATCAAAAGTATGGAAGAATATCTTTCGGAAGATAAATACTCTGAAGCATAAAGTAATGATGAGGAATGTCTCTTGAATGAGGAAAGAAATGATACATTGTTATTTGAAGCTGTTACAACACAGGTCTAATTTCTTGTGAAAGAAGGAGAAGAGATTTAGTCTGAAGCACTGATATGTGAAGCAACAGTTGAGACTGTTGAACCTTGTAATTTTGAAACTAAAAATTTGTGTAAAAATGTAGAAATTGTAAGTGATGATTAAGTACTTAAGGAATGCCAAAAAGAAATTTCATTGCTGGAATATTTGTTGGAAAAATCAGAGTATGACAGAGAGATTGCAGAAGACAGAGTTCACTACAATGGAGAAGAACAGAGAAATATCATGAAAGCAGATGGTATGGAAGAGAGACTTGTTGACAGTCTCGAGAATCTTTTAGAGAATTCTTTGGGAAGTTTGAATCAACATACTGATGTGCTGATAAAGGAGGAAATTTCAGAGCAGCATACTGAAATTTTCTAGAGGAAAAAGAGGCACTGAGGCCTTATGGTTTTTATTTTAATAATTGTTTTGTGAATGTAGGTTTTGTTGTAGATGCTGGAGAAAATTTGATACAGTTGGGAAGTCAAGTAAAGGAGAAGGAAGAAAATTATGTGGAAATATTTAATCCATGGAATAAATAAATTAAATTGCTAGAAATTATGATGAAGAATCAGGATTCAATATAGGAAGAGAAATCTCAATTTCAATATTGGGAAATGCAGAATGTGAAGATGGAAGAGAAAGAAGACAACAATAAACAAGAGGGTAAGGATGACAGGGCTGCAGTAAGAATAAAAGTTCAACAATCAAGAGATGACATAAATCAGCAATCAGAAGATTTATTGGATAGATAAATTGAACTGATAAGAATGATAATGATGAAAGTGAAGAAGACATCAACAATAAAGAAAAGAAGCAGCAACATCAAACGGAAGACAGTAACAGACTGTGAAAGTACAGCCAATGGAGCAAAGCAGCATAAAGTGTGGAGACCTGGAAAAAAGAAACAAACAACAACACAAATTGATGACAAATTATATAACAAGTTATGGGATCCAGGAAGACAAATATTAAAAGCACATGATCAGGAGATCATGATTATTTTTAACCTTGGGAGTCTGATGCAGGAGCATTAGGCTCAGAAAATCCTTTGTATTTTAATAGATATAGGGATCTAGTATTTTCAAAGAATATTGGTTCATTAATGTAATTATTAATGTTTTGAGTGATTCAGAATAAGAATTAATTAAATACTGAGAGGAATTTTGTAAATTTTCCTGAATGATTGGAGAACATGAGAGAATTAGGATAGTTGAGATTTCATAGGGATTGAAAGATTTAGGAATTAGTTTTAAATCTTAAGTTAGAATTAGTTTTCATGATTTAATGGGATTAGAGAGGATCCTTAGGGATAAAGGATAGAATTTAGGAGTTTGAGGATTTGGAGGATTTTGTTGAGATGATGGAGGATCTGAACCTAAATTGGTTCAGAAAATTTTGTATCAACTGTAAAGCCCAAAGGCAAAAGGGTAGCAGAGTAGAGGTAGAGATTTAGGTTTTAGACAAACAGGGGTCTGTTGTTGTAAGCCTACGGGAAAAATTTGATAGGAAAGCCACTGATTAGAATATCTGGTCAGAGAAGAATAAATCATTGTAATTATTTGTTTGTATATATACAGATAAAATTCAATCTTAAAGTGTGCGATTATGTGTTGATTGATTGGGTTTCTAACTAATGTGAAAATCAGAGTTGCTACAATATATATATATGTGTAGGTGATTCGAATAAACTCAAAAGAATTTTGTTATTATGAGATTGTGTGTTTAAGAAATTGAAAATTTAGTTTGTAATTGAATTCTGGATAGATTGCATATGAGCATCGATCAAAAAATGGATTGATGAAAGAAATTGGTCCTCCAATTTTATGTCAATCTCATATTGCGAGTACGTGAAGAAGAAGGTGATGATGATACTGCCATTAAATTGTTCTTGGAAAAGTTCGTTGCAGTCATGCGAACCAAGCTCTTAAAATCTTATGCAGATGCGAGGAGAGAAGTCATTAATGGTATCCTAGAAATCATAGTGGATAAAGTCATTACAGAGATAGAAAAAGGCATTATCGAAGATATGCCAAGGACGAATTGAAATGAGATTCAAATGTATTTATAGTTCGATGAGATGAAGGAAATAACTAAGTTTTCCAAGGATGCAGGCATAACTGGAAAGCTCCTAAAGGATTTCAAAATGCACTTTGCCAAGCAGAAAAGATCGGAATTAGAGTTTTATAGAATTGAACACGACTATTGAAATTAATTTCAGTGTATATTGCAAAGCAGAAACAAGGTTAGACATTGAACTGAGAGTCAACGGTACCACAGAATGGTGGATGGTTTTTAAAACCAACCAGTGGTTTTTGCGTGGCACAAAGATGGTAAGTGGTATGTTATGGAGAGAATGCGATAGCATTTAGAAGCCGACATGTGGCATCTTAAAACCACTCATTTTGTGTGAGTTTGAAACATCAAAGGCATGCATCTTTGTTATGCGATAGTCGTTGGATTGTTAAGTTGGAGTGTGGTGAAGCATCAGTCGTCGGATGTATGAGCGATGAAGATTGACAGTGTAAAAGGTATGTGAAATAGCATGGCTGATTACTATATATATATATATATATATATATATATATATATATAGTGGCACTTTAATTTAACCCAAGTGCGAAATGAAAATGTGGGCCCGAAATTATATGGGTTTTATCCAAAGTCAATTGCATAGATTGATGTGATTAAGAATGAGTATTTTATATGGTTGATAATCACAATTATTAAGAAAGCTTCCGTGTGAGAATTCGGGTTTATGTGCATATGGATATGCATTAATAAATTGAAGGTGCATAATTAATCACAATTAATAATTTGATAAAGGAGATGTGATTGGTAATTTGGGTTTTAAACCAAAGTTCAGAGAAATTGTCAAAGTGGATATTTTTATTTATGGTTAGTAACCATAATTATCAATAAATGAAATAGCTTCTGCATATGGAAAATACTCAGGTTTGAGGTTGATAAGATTTTTTTACAAGAGATTGGTTTTGGGAATGTCTAATGTGGTAAATGTGGCTTCGGTTGCATCACAGGTTATGAACCTCGCGCACTTGAAGTGCCTATTGCTTAAATGCCTGCCCCATCCAAAAATAAGAAGGGAAAATCCTATGGAATACAAATATCTCGCCAAGAGAAGCCCCAAATACCACGCCCTTCAACAAGAGAGAAAATGAAAAGGCCCATGGTAGAATTCCAAGAAACCATTGAGGAAGAAGACGATGAGCTAGCTGAAATAGCCCTATTCTCACAGCTTCCCAGCTATATTGCACCATGAAAAATTTCTATAAATGCACCTAAGGACTTGGATAATGTGCACGCAAGTATCCAAGTACCCTTGATCCCTCAGAAGGTCCCAATGGAAGGGGATATGCTCGCAAAGATTCCACAATTGAGGTTTGATGATTGGGACATCACAAATGTCGAGAAGTTCTCTGAGCTCATTCTACAGCTCTACTGGGATCAGGTCACCTATAAAGGAGGCGTTGTGTGCCTCAAGCCAATGAGGGGGATGTTAGGTATGCACAATGTAAGCCTGCTCAATTTGCTGCGGATCCCTCATTTTGGGCGCAACTGCATTAATGATATATGTGCCACACAATTGTTGTCTTTGGTCCATGATGAAATTCTCTAGTTGGGAGAGCACATCCCTATAGATGCAGAATTGATCCATAGAATAAAAATTTTGTCTGCTAAGGGGGCCAACCCTATCGTTGATTTCATAGGTAAAGTGCAGGCAAAATCTGTGGTGGATCAAATCAATAAAAAATACAATGTCACAAGAAATACCTGGGGCTTTGTAATGGAGGAAATTAATGACCTTGCGTGTTATGAGGAATTCTAATCTATAGATAAAATAGTCTTTCTTGAGTGTCGTGTTCCTCCACTTAGAACAACAGAAGAAAGGTAAATGTTCTCTTCTCTAAAATAGATAGAGATATAAAAGGGATAAAGACCTACTTATGATCCTTCGCTCTCGTTCCTCTTCTATTGTCGTTCTCGTCACTCTTGATCTAGCTGAAACCTACCTGATAAATACCTGCAATAAAAGATAGGAGACAAAAAAAGACATATAGATATACATTCTATCCACCTTAACGAAATTGAACCATTTAAATTTTAGAATACATACACATTTGAGAATACATTCACAAGATATAAGTGCATATATGAGATAAAGAACATATATATTTATTGAAATAATAGGAGGAGTAGATTACAACGAGTGGATCAGTTTGTTGACTACCTGATCCAACTTCATTCCATCATCATCACACCAAGCATCATCTCAAGAGAATAACATTACTTCAGCTCTCAAGAATTGAGAATCCAATAGCATAACACTACACAAATTTCTTCCCGCCTTTGCACTTAGATAAGTGCACAATTTATAGGAAAATTGTTGGTAGTTTCTCAATAAATGATATTGAATGGATTTATAATAATAGATGAGACATGTTTACAGGTTCAAAGGTGATGGATGAGCACATGTATTCGAAGTATGACACCGATTAGATCTTCTAGAAGGAACTGGACATGTGGAGATTCCTAGAACAATTATGATTTCTCTCCCAAGAGACCAATGCACCCTTAAGTGTCGGGAAGTGCTTTTAAAACCACCCTTTCATGGGTGTAAGTGATTTTCAATATAATTAGGCCCATTCAGAGGAGTGTTGATGATTCAATGGTTAATTTTAACTATACTTCAAACATTATATGTTAGGTCCTTATATTACTAGTATAGTCCCTTATTGTTATTAGTGTAACCCCCTTATTGTTATTATTGTACCCTTGTAACCCCCATTTTTTTATTATTGTGCCCTTAAATTATTATTGTTAGGTCGGCTAGGATTAAATTGTGGCCCACTAGGATTACATTATGGCCACATGGACTCCTATATATAGAAAGGAGGTTTTGTAAATTGTATCATCCAAGAATTGTTCATTTATGTAATGTATTGGAGGTTTCCCCCTCAAATTGGGTTATTAATAAGTCGTTGATATCTCTTTTCTTCTATTTTTGGAGCTGGTTACACAACATTTGGTATCAGAGCTTTGGATTCTATGGTTTCGCTGCTCCAAACATGTCATCATGTCATGTTTTCTATAAAAAAATTTCTACGAAGTTTCAGAAGCTGAAATTTTTAGGGTGCGAAGCTGAAATCCTTAGGAAGATCGTCTAAAAATTTTAGAGCTTGGTTCGCAAATTTTTGGAGATATGATTTGTGGAAGTTAGGTCTTGTTTCAGGCTCCTAAATAGGTCATCTTGGAATTTGCGCTATAAATTTTTCTCTACGAAGGTTCAGAATCTAAAATGTTTAGGGTGTGAATATGAAATCCTGAGGAAACTTGTCGCAAAATTTTAGAGCTTGGTTCGCAATACTTTTGGAGATATGATCTCTGGAAGGTAGTGCTTTTTCAGGCTCCATAATTTCATCTCAAAGAGGTGATCGTGGGAAAAGTTCAATAACTCTCTCTCTGAACATTGGATTGGAGTGATGTAAAAATAGGCCACAAGTACACGGACTGTAGTTTCTTGGCTATCAATTTTAGAGGCGAAGGACGAAACAGTGACACGTGGCAAGTCGTACAAGTTTTCTCTATTGAACCAGCCCATAATTAGGTCATTGTGGGAGATTGGACATAACTTTGTCTTAGAGAATCCAAATCAGGTTAGACATATGGCATTCAAAAGAGAATTCAGAAGGATACCTCAGTCCTGAATTTCAGATATTGAAGAGCTGCAATCACAGATATAATCCAATTTCAATATCGAGCTCCTCAAAAGCAAGAAAAAGGTGTGTATTTTTTTCCGAATTGCATAAGTCTTGTTTGAAAAATCAATTGCTCAGAAATATTTTCACATTAACAGATTCGGAAAAGAGCCAAAATAAGACTCTACGGGGGTTATTTTTTTGTGTTTAACAAATCTCGAAAAAGAGATAAAAGTATGCTCTGTGGTCAAATCATTTCTGAATAATGTTTCACTTTAAACTCATTGTATCAGCTATAAAACATATTCGGAGAACCATCAAACGGATTAAAGATACCTGTTTCATAGTAAAAATGAATAAAAACCATAGTTACATCATTAAATATGATTAAAATAATCAAAATGACTAATAAAAATAAGTTTTTACCATTTCATTTTACCATTCCATAGTTACCACTTGAAATTTAGGAGCTCTAAACCTGTTGTTCCCTCGAACTTCAATGGTCGATTATGACAGTTTCTGTGGACGATTTCTCTTGCCATTTGATCTAGGTTGGAGATTTCGACCTTACCTTTATTTTAGTGTCATTTTTGTTTCATTTCATGCTGAATTTTTAGGTTTTTGAGCCCCCTAGCATAAATATATTGCGTTCTAAGGGCAACAAACCTTTGCATGTCGAAGAATGCATTGCAGAGCATTGAAATTGAAGCGTATATGATCTGCAGTGCTCTGTCTATGGACTAAGGGTGCGTTGGGCACATTTTACAAATTTGTTTCTTATTGTGTGCTTAAAAGTTCCCAATGTTTTTGCATGAAATAGACTCTAATGAAGCTTATGATTTGTTTTCAGGTATTGATCGGATCAAAATGACCATTACATGGTGAGAAAGAGAACATGAAAAAGAATACATGATTGTCGTAAATGATCCTGGCACTGTAAGAGCCCTCAATGATTGCGGGTTACTTAAGTATTTCAGATTATCGGGGATGAGACAACATCTTTAGCTATTGTATTTCCTGGTTTTTTCATGGTCTTTGGCATCTCAGGAATTTCGAATTGGGGATAAAGTGCTCCAAATACTAGTTCAAGATGTTTAGTTCCTTACTGGATTATTAAGACGTGGTTCTCCTGTTTCCCTTGCGGTATCTTCTCTTGGAGGTGAGACAGTGAAGGACTACATCCGCCAGCATTGTCAGCCAGGTATTGAACCTAGAAAATATGGAAAGATAAAAATTCGTGATGTTCGTGATTTTCCTCTAAGAATTATCCTTTTCACTATTTCAAAACTTGTTGGTTTTGTGACACTACATGTTGCAAATTATTCATACATGTAGTATGCTCTCGAGTGTCTCGAACCGAAAGTGTTCAAATGGGTTGAAGCAGTACTCTTTCAGATGAAAGAATAGCCAACTAAAGCAAAGGGTGGCAGAAAATATAATTTCAATTAAGGATTGATCCTGATTTCCTTTATTTTAGAGAGAGTTCCATTGATGCAACTACAACATGTGACACTAGGGATTTCTGGTCCTAGAGATCCTCGGATGTAAAGATGGGTTGAATTGATGGCTAGGCATGCTGGTCAATCCACTATCGTGTTTTCCACTGCATTATTTTCCTAGCTCCGACAACAGATTATCGCCATAGAGGAGTATCTGTATGGAGGCGTAGAATTTCACAGAGTTTTAGATTTTATTTTACCAAATGGCGCTTAATGGGGTGCAATGGGAAAAAAATTTTGACCATGTTTTTTATTTTAAGGTTTCTACATTTTTTAATATTTTTGATGTTTTCCAAGACTAAACTAAATTTTTTTATGTACACATATTGCGGTCCTGTTCGACCAGTGGGTTGACCAGATCAGGCAACAGATGAACTAGCTAAGAGGACTATCGGGAGAGAAGTCGTTTAGGATTTAGATTTGACCGATACTCTTGTTGATTTGCAACAACATGTTGAGGGATTGACTCTTGGGATACCAGATATCTAGATTGAGGAGTTACCTATGAGGTTGCAACACCATACTATTAGTGTTCCTAGTCATTGGATGAGGCTATTACACAAGATATATAGAGAAGTTTCTTGTTGTCATGAGAATCACTAGTTTTAATTTTGAATTTTTTGTATAAATTTTGGGGTCAGATGACCAATGTGTCTTGGGGAAATTTTTTGTAAAAACCTAAACAATCTATCCATTTTATTTTAAATTTTTCCTATGTTCAATGCGTAATCATATTCAATTTTATGATGTGAATTGAAAATGTATCTTCACATGTGTTGCAAATGTCTTTTTAAAACATAATTCGCTAAAGAATCAGTTAATGTGTTCAAATTTATTGAAATTTATTTATATTGAATGTAATCCAAATGTCTTTCCAAAATTCTAAATCTAAGGAACATACAATGAATTGTTGGATCTCAAATAGTATAGATGCTAGTAAGTTGGAGTACGAAAAGCTATGAGTCTAACCTAATGATGACGTGGTTAATGCCAAGTGAAATGGCATTAGAGAGAAGGTTGATCAGTGCGCTATACTCAATGATATTTTTTGTTGATCGACCAATAAAAATCTCTTGGAAACTTACTAACTTGACACTTAGAGAAAAAATGGCCCATGTTGCAGAGGATAGGTTATGTGTACTACGACTAGCACCCTTGGTGTACCCAACGAATGGTTCCAAAGATTCAGTGATCTATAATGAAATGTAAAGTGGATTACTAACTTCAAGATAACTCTAAAAAAATAACCGAGACATTAGTGAAATCAAAGCATATACAAAATATGATACCAAAGTTTACTATGCTCAGTTAAGCATAGTAACGTTTAAGAGACAACCCATTTCGAGGTTGCGGCAATGGAATTGCATCATAATCAACTAACTCATAGGTGCCCTTAGCTAGAACACTTTTGAAAATGTAGCAGCCATGTGATAGTGGCTCAAATTTTCCCGTTCCTATCAAATCATTTTCCTAATCATAAAGCAAGACCAGGTCTCCCTTTGAGAAGATGCGAGGCTTAACGTTGCAGCCATATTACATGTTGATTCATCTCTTATGCACTTCGTTGGCCAATGTGGCTTCATGACACATTTCATCGAGATGGATGAGGTTAAAAAGACATGGTTTTGCATTATAGTTGTTAGGTAGCAGGTCCATAGCGAGTTTTAATGACGAAATTTCACATTGGATTGGTAAGATATCTTTCGGACCATACACCTGTTGGAAATACTAAGAGCGAGGGTGAATAAATATTCCTTTCAATTATTATTATTATCAATATTTCAGAGCATTAGTTAATCTTCAATTATATCAATGTTTGTACAATGATAGCAGTAAACAAAAGGAACAAAAATGCGCACAATTTTTAAGGTGGAAACCCTCTCGAGGACAAAAACCACTTGAATGATTTTCTAATAATTCTTTAATATTCAACTCCAATTTAAAATAAAGCTCCAACTTCCTAGAATCTACAAAATCATTCTTCTCCACCTCCCACTAGATGGACACTCCAATGCCCGAGATTCTGCAGTAGTCAACTGAAAGGATGCCCCAACACCCAATGAGCTACAACTCACCCTACCACCCTGAATTTTTCATAGGCTTGAACCTATTGGTGATTTAATGCACGATCCTAGCACCACCCTACCACCCTAATGAAAAATAAAAGAAGAATGGACTCCTGTACCAGGGAAAATGGTCCACTTTACAATGATATAGAATGATGTAGAAGAATAAGACACAATAGACCATAACCCCAACTATGACACAACCACCTAATGATGATCCTAGACCTCCCAACACTGCCTCTTCAACTCTTGGTAGATAGACACTTGTACAATTTTTTCAATGATGCATTTACAATGAATTAGTACAATGATACCTTTGTAAAGATTGTATGTAGTGCTACCAAATTGAAGAATTCATGTGGTGAACTTCTTGCTGTTGTTCTACACCTTGATTTTTTCTCTTGTCATGCTACCCCCTGCTGCACCTTGCTTTTCTTTGCTTCCCTAGAAAGTCTGGTCCTTTGTAGCCCTTCACAACACATGAACTATCTTTTTCTTGCCTTATTTCAAATCCCCAATATGTGATTTTCAGTTCTGTAGTACTCTTTTGAGTCTTATTTCCAATTCTATAGGTATGATCCAATTTCTATTTTTTGAAAGAGAATTATGCTCAACCTCTCACAATGACCTAATTATGGACTAGTTCAGTAGAGTGAACTTGTATGGTGTGCCACATGTCACTGTTTCCCCATTCAGGTCTTAAATTGATATAGTGACAACAGAATTCCATGCACTATTAGCCAATTTTTACAAAATTCCAATCCGATACTCAGAGAGAGAGTTATGACCATTTTCCCAAGGTCACTTCTTTGAGATGAAGTTCAGGAGCCTGCAAAAACACTCACTTCCACAGATCATATCTCAGAAATATTGCGCACCTTGATCTGAAATTTTTACAGGAGATTCCTCAAGATTTTGGCTTCGCCTCATATAACTTTTAGCTTCTGTACCTTCATATAAAAAATGTTAGAGTGAAAATTCCACGATGACCTGTTTCTGGTAGTGAAATCCCTACATGAGGAGGATATGAGGATCACAATTTATATAATGTAATATTCCTAAATGGGAAAGAGAGGAATATAGAAAAAAATACAGGAAATAGCAGTGAATAACATTACACCAAAATGTATGGCAACCATGGATTCATTTTATTATGTAATTCAGCAGCAAATAGATAGAATAAAAATGGGCACAACTCAAATGATCAAGGAAAAAAAGCCTCCCATGAATATATATGCCAAATATGAAATGCTGCTACATAGCAAAATGTCGGAGAACAAGTAAAACATAGTTTTAGATGGTACAATGCTACTAGAATGTACAATAACATAGATCTACTAATGTATGGCTCATAAAGTGTCAGGAGTAAATATCTAGGCTCCCAAACACATTTCCAAGATAACCCGGAAAGGGTTTCCTGAAATACAAAAAATGCAGAAAATACAAATATGGCCCTAGGGCTGAATAACCTCTGCAACTGGGTAGATGATAGGAGGTGGTTGATTTGATTTTGAGATGTATTAAAAATCCTCCTCTAGATTCTTCAAATGAGAGGTTGATCCCCTCACTGAAAATCTATCTCCCCCAACTAGCACTACAAAATTTGGCGAAATTTCCGACGGCCAATTCGTCATTATTTCGACACCTAGTCGTCGCAAGAGCGACAGTCCGAGGGCGGGAAAAATGTGGTTTTCCATACCGTCGCATTTCTGACGCACTTAAAAAGTGTCGCACTATCGACAGTTTTTCCATCGCTTCCAAACAAGCGTTGCTCTTCCGACATTTCCCAAACTGTCACGCTTTCGAATTTTGTAAACTATCGCCCTTCCGACGAAATGTGGTCCGACATTTTGAACATCGCTCTTCCAACGTTTGTAAACTATCACAATTACGACGAAATGTGGTCCGACGTTTTGAACGTCGCTCTTCCGACGTTTGTAAACTGTCGCAATTCCGACACAATGTGGTCCGACGTTTTGAACGTCGCTATTCCGACGTTTGTAAGCTGTCGCAATTCTGACGAAATGTGGTCCGACGCTTTGAATGTCGCTCTTCTGATGTTTGCAAACTGTCTCAATTCCGACGAAATGTGGTCTGACGTTTTGAACGTCCCTTGTCCGACGTTTTTATACTGTCGCTCTTCCGACGTTTTTAACCTGTCGCAATTCCGACACTTACAAGGTGTCGGTATAGCGACGGCGGGTTCAATTTAAAAAGAAAATGAAACTTTAAAAGAGGAAAAATGTTGTTTTGAATATATTAAATGAAGTAAAATAGTCCATGAAGTCATTACATTTTCACATCTGAAGATTGGAACCCAAATATCCATCCAGAAAAGTGGAAGTCCCACCCTAGATAATGATAGAAAAATACCCGATGTCACATACAGGGACATGATATAAAACCCAGTAACGGTCCACATGGAGATTATCGACAATCTGAGAAAGCATCCAAATATGCCCGAGGCATCTATAAGAAAGTGAAATAGCAGTATGTAGAATAGTAAAGCAACAGATAGAGTACCGACGTCCATTGTTCCAAATACAAATTAAAGTACCCAAAATCCTTGAACAAAGAAAAATGCTAATCATGTGAGGAGTGTGATATGTCCCAAATATAAAAATACCATGAGACCATATCAATAAACCAGCAACATAGACCAGCATCGCTAGTTTTGAAGGCAGAGTGATAAACATTAATCATTTTTTTTTTCACAAGAGAAAAAAATGTTGTTTTGAATATATTATATGAAGTAAAACAGTCCATGAAGTCATTACATTTTCACATCTAAAGATTGGAACCCAAATATCCATCCAGAAAATTGGAAGTCCCACCCCAGACAGTGATAGAAAAATACCCCATGTCACATACAGGGACTTGATATAAAACCCAGTAACGGTCCACATGGAGATTATCAACAATTTGAGAAAGCATCCAAATATGCCCGAGGCATCTATAAGAAAGTGAAATAGCAGTATGTAGAATAGTAAAGCAACAGATAGAGTACCGACGTCCATTGTTCCAAATACAAATTAAAGTACCCAAAATCCTTGAACAGAGAAAACGCTAATCATGTGAGGAGTGTGATATGTCCAAAATATAAAAATACCATCAGACCATATCAATAAACCAGCAACATAGACCAGCATCGCTAGTTTTGAAGGCAGAGTGATAAATATTAATCATTTTTTTTCACAAGAGAAAAAACGTTGTTTTGAATATATTATATGAAGTAAAACAGTCCATGAAGTCATTACATTTTCACATCTGAAGATTGGAACCCAAATATCCATCCAGAAAAGTGGAAGTCCCACCCCAGACAATGATAGAAAATACCCCATGTCACATACAGGGACATGATATAAAACCCAGTAACGGTCCACATGGAGATTATCGACAATCTGAGAAAGCATCCAAATATGCCCGAGGCATCTATAAGAAAGTGAAATAGCATTATGTAGAATAGTAAAGCAACAGATAGAGTACTGACGTCCATTGTTCCAAATACAAATTAAAGTACCCAAAATCCTTGAACAGAGAAAAACGCTAATCATGTGAGGAGTGTGATATGTCCAAAATATAAAAAGACCATCAGACCATATCAATAAACTAGCATCGCTAGTTTTGAAGGCAGAGTGATAACCTGTCAACACATAAAATAGTATCATAAAGTGGATACAAGAAATGTGCAGAGACATGTACTGTTGATATACACCTCACACAAAAAGCATCCATTATAGAGAAAAAATATGTATAAACCCAGGGTCGATTGTATGTTCTGGCTCGCTTGTTCCCGGAAATAAAAACCATCTGCAGAAACCCAGGCTCGCTTGTAAGATCAGGCTCGCTTGATTCCAAAATTGGTAACCATATGTTGCATCCGAGATGTAAGGTTCAGGCTCGCTTGTTTCCATTAGTAGCCCGCTACAGCATCCACCCTGTTCATAGCAAAAAAGTTCCTATAGATATACAGAGAAAGAGTACAATACGTTGACCATATAAACATGGCTCTGTATTTCAAAAAACAGGTTTAAAATAGAAACAGGGCAACATTTTTTTTTCTAAGTAAAGTTAATCTATTAACAGTGGGAATAAAATTACACCGAAGTCAAAATCATTGCCCAGACTCATGGCAAATTTTTCATCAAAAAATCAAAAAATTAAGAAGACTGCCCTCATACGGGGAAACCAGTCTTGAACGTTTAATTTACAGAATTCAAAAATATTACAAAGGTCCAGCACATTAAAATAATCTAAGAGCAGCCCAATTAAGTGGGTCGCGAAGCAAGAAAAACAAATAAACCAAACTACTCCTCCGGCTCCTCGACGATTCGGCACCATCCTTTGGAAGGTCCAGGATCACTAGGTGCTACCTCCACATTCATGCCATGGCTCCCCTCCTGAAGGCCCGAATGCTGGCCGGCTTTTTCCGAGCTCAGACCCGCCGGACGAGTGCATTCTTCCTCCGTTTGGGCCTCCTCGCGGAAAACCACAGTGACTGAAGCTGTGATTCGTGGGTGGTTGAGAGAGCAATTAAAGGAAAACTGCACAGTGCACATCGTGGGATAAGGTGAACTAGCGGTGGGGAAATGAGGAGCAGGGGAATCCATACGGTGGCCAGATCCTACAACCCGACCCCGCCCACTCCTAGTATTTAGATAGCGACCTGCATAATAATCACTGGACTGGCTGGAAGTCGATTCGGTTGAGGGGTTGGAGGGAGCGTGCAGGGGTTGACCTCTAGTGCTCCTCCTGCAACAACGCATCCTTTGACGCAGGCGAGGCATGGGTGCAGTCTCACTAGCAGTGGGCACAAGAGGAGACGGAGAAGCAGAATTCCAAGAAACAAAGGAAGACAAACAAGGACCAAACCGAGAGAAATGCAGATATGCAGCAAGGTCTACGCAGCAGTTCAGCTGGCCACTTCTCCTTCTCATCACAGTGAGCAGGCAGTGTAACCCAGCAACCGGCTCATCTGAAAAACCATAGCAAAATGCCATTTTATCGACCCGACTGCAATGCAATCAAAGGACGCCTTTCATAATTAATCTCTGATCATTAATTAGAGCCGAAGGCTGGATGATATTGGAGCATGCGGAATCGCTAACAGGAGTGGAGGTTCGATGTTGAACAGTGTTAAAACTTAATGCGATTAGATGTGAAAACCTTGGAACTTAATTGAACAACGTTAAAACTTAATGTGATTGATATGAAATCGCCACATCCATGTCCCATTGGCTTAAACACCATCGAATGCACCTGTAGCCGGGAGCAGGGCAAGTTTTGATTGAGGACACGTGGCAGAAATTGATTGGAGTGGATCTTTGTTTGGGCCGCTTGAGCAGTGGAAATCCGGACCCAAAAACGATTAGGGCGAATTTGATAAGAAACTCGCATCACAACTCTCCCTCCGTACGCCAACCCAACTTCGGACCCAAAAAATATTAGGGCGGAATTCGTTTGGTTTTCGCATCACAAAATTGGCCAACGTCAGCAGGCTATTTTGGAACGCAAATTTGGTTTGAATTATGGTTTATCACCATTTGAAGTCTGGCGGGCTCGACTTAAGAACAATATTTTTTGATCCCATCTTATAAAATTTGTGGAGTGTGAGGCACTAGGACAAGGAATTTACGTAACATTAACACAATAATGGATATCATTGGCTTTTAAAAGCAAGGAATTCAAAGAAAATATTTGGTGAAATCTACGTATGAAAAATAACTGGAAGCAATATTACATGCAATAAAAAATGGGGATAGTATATCATTGGGAGATATACCATGATAGCATAAAGTATTTTTTGAAGCTATGGATTTCATTGGAAGATTAACAAAAATGAGGAGAAAAAATGCAAAGTTTTAATTTTGAGATAATCTGCAAAAAGGGTAAGGAAAATTTAGTACATGATGCTCTTTCTAAAATAGAAGAGGCCTCAAATTTATATCCAATTACATTTTCTATTCCTAGGTGGCTAGACGAAGCTTGCAAGAATGGAAAAATGACAATAGTACTAAACAAAAACTAAAATTTATAAAGGATGCGATGAACTCTATGGAGCATTGGGAGTGAAAGAGAGATATACTTTGGTGCAAATGTAGAATATTTTTATGCATGAAAGCATATTTTAATAAAAAAATATTAAGGGAGTCCCATGTCTCTCTGATGGTAGGACGCAGGGTTCCTTAAAACATCTCAAAGGATCAAAAAATATATTTTTTGAAGGAGTGAATAAAGATATTCAAAATTTTGTAAGAGAAGGTTAGGTTTGCATAATAAATAAAAGAGAGATAGTAAAATCTCTAGGGTTACTTCAACCATTCCACATAAATATTCAAAGACTAGAAGATATATCAATAGACTTTATTAGAGGGTTACTGAAATATAAAGGTAAGTATTACATTTTTGTGGTCATTTATATAGACAAATTTTGTAGATTTTTTTTGTAGAGCTCAAAGTACATAAACAACAAGCCAAGTGGCAGAAGTGTCCGTGAAAGAAATTCATAGTCTTCATGGTTTTTCTAAAGTAATAGTAACAAGAAACTTTTGGAAATAATTATTTAATATGAGTGGAGAAACACTAGCTGCCATGAGTTCTACATAGCAAACACAATCAAATGGTTAAACAAAAATAGTTAACAAATGTTTTTAAGGTTATCTACAATGTTACTCTTTAGAAAAGCAATCTTAATGGATGAAGTGGGTTCGTCAAGAATGGTAATATGATACTACCTATCACACATCTACTAAAATTTCCCCATTTAAGGCCCTTTATGGATATCCAACTCCTAGTATCTCATACTTTTTGCAAGATAAGTCCAAAGTATAGGAAACAAAGTCACATATGGAAAATACTAAACAAACTTTGAAAATTATTATGGAAAACCTTAAAATGACATGAAACATGATAAAACAACAAGGGGAACAACATTGAAGTGAAAGATAATTTGAGGAGGGTAATTGGGTATTTTTTAGATTATAGCATTATAAGCAATCTTCATTCGAGAAAAAGAAGAATAAAGAATTAGCTCAAAAATGTTATGGCCCTAAATAATTATTCATAGGATTGCACAAGTGGTATAGAAGTTATATTTTCCTTCTTCTTGCATTTATAAGGTTTTTCATGTATCTTTCCTAAAAAAGGTTTTGGGAAAAATATGCCAATGTAAATAGAACTTCCAAAATTAGATGAAGAATGAAAGTTGATTCTTGAACCAGAAAAAGTTATAGATAAACAATATGTATCTCTTTGACATATAACCATTATGAAGTACCTAATCAAGTGGAAGAATATTCCTCTAGAAGAAGGTACATGGTAAAATGATCAATTCGTGATGAAATACCCACGGCTAAAGGGTTCGTTTGAAGTTTTGACAAAGGTTTTGTTATATGTTTTATATAACGAGCGGCGGAATAGTTTTATTATTTGTTAAGGTCCCACACAGTGATCAAATTTGAAGGGCAGGTCTGAATTTCAATTAGAAGGGCATATATCAATGTTTCCCTTCCATAATGAAAAGCTTTAAAAAAAAACTTTTCAATTGACCATAATAAATTATTTTTACATTTCATTTTCAGAAAGACAAAACCGTCAATCTTTATAAAAATAAAAGACTGTTACATATACAACAATGAAGAAGGCTCCATCTTTCATTGCTTAAATATCTCATTGGCAATGTCAACATAAGTCTTGAAGACAATATTATAAGAATTTGGATACATACCACTGGGATATAGGAGATTCTTATGTGTCAGATTGTGTAATGCAATTTTGACTTTGTCTCACAAGGAGAAGCAACATGGAGGTCTGGATTTTTCTTATATAACTTTTTTATTATTATTTGAAACGTTGTTTATAGATATGAAGACAACAATGAAATTATGAGCATGGTGGACAATTAGTCAAGCTCATGATGCCAAACCATGATGATGTAAGTTTGGAATTTAAAATTTTTACATGTTAAAGACAAATAGTCAAAATCACTGACAACTTAGTATGCCATAATTAATAATCATTCCCTGTTCACTTTTTTTAATAGGTTTATGTCACACAATGATCTCTCTTCTCTGGCATTTACTTGTATTGAAGATCACTATTCTAGGAATAAGGAGTTATTTTCTCCAAAAATAACCCTAGCCAAACATTGACAATGCATCAAGGATATATTTCTATGCTTCATAAGTACATATGTTCTACTTCTAAATCATGTCTTTGAAGTGATTGTTTTGCTGGAAATTATTCACCAGTTGGTTTCATACCAAAGTCTTTTTCTCATTTTCAGCATCCAATACATGAAAAAGATAATGGTTTAAAACAACATAAATATTTGAAATTTTGCAAGAATTGTCTGGCACACTTTGAATATTAAATTTGAAGTCAAGTGCATGATGCTGTATAGGATTAAGTGTCATTTTGAATACCAAATGTTTCACAAGAAAATTCTCAACATGCTACCCTACAGTAAGGATTAAATGACAATATTGCATCAACTATTTCCATAATAAAAGTGCACCTTGGCCATAAGACTAAACAACTACAAATGTTGTAGATCTAACAAGACCACACAATCAAATATATTCCACAAGGCCAATATTGTATGAAAAATGAAAAGGAGTTTGTAACCAAAAATACCTTAGGCAACTAATTCAATTAGATACACCAAACCATCAGCAAAAAGGAAAACTAGCCTACTCAAAAGGCAAGCGTTTACCTCCTTTGACAAAATTTTGAGTTCCGAAACAAGGGCCTTTATTGTCTTGTCAATGCCCCTAGTAATTTGAATGGGGTTTGCACCTGCTGCAACAACCTAAACAAAAGGTTTCATTTCAAATTATTTTCCACAAATTTAAGATACAACCATTGTCAGTTTTGTATTTCCTAACAAGCTCATAAATTTTGACAAAAGAACCAAAATTTTTTAATACCTGATAGCAATTTTTTCACTCAAAAACTATCTTAGACTCAATAAGTCCAACCCAAAACTAAAAAACCAAACACCATAAGACCCTACAAAAATGAATAGATGATCTTAATCCAGTACTATCGACAAAAAGTTACCTTTACACCCTCACTTATTAAACCCTGTGCTGTTGAATTTTAACTTCAACTACTGCAGCAGAAGAACGGATGCAGCAGCAACATTTTTTTTTGGAGGTTGCTTGCATGCCATCCAGAAATTTAATTCATCATTTAAAATTCCTGCAATTTTTTTTGTAGACGGCCGCAGCCATATTTCTGTACAGGATTGTATTTAAACACAACAACCAGCATTAACGCAATTCACCAACCAGAAATTAAACAAACAGAAATTTACCCGACAGTTTTGTAAATTCAAAAGGAGGACACGTGGAACATTAATATTGGATCGCATGAAATTGAAGGGAATCTGAAAACCTGAAAACCGGACCCGAATTTTTTATAAGGCACATTGGATTGAGAATTCGCGTTACAAATTAGGTAGACGTCAGCATCCCATTTTGGAACGCGAATTTGGTTTGAAATTAAATCTATTCGGACTTTTGAAGTCCGACGGAAAGGGTTCTTTAATGTTTTGATAATTTAATTTTATGTATGCTTTAATATATACATATGTTTTAAACATATGTTATATATATATCATATGCGAAATGAAAGGTGGGCCATAGAATTTAGTTTTAATTTTATTTTTTTAAAGAGGGTTTATTATAATATGTTTTTTTTTTTTTTTTTGGAAAGAAAAAAATGATGTTTTTATTAACAGTGCATATAACAAAACATTACATTCCCATCATGAGATGATAAGAAAACCCGATCCGAAACAATTTCCATCATGACAACTTCTAAGGAAGAAGGAGTCAAAAATGAAAAAAATATGTGGGGATCATACAAATATGGGGGCATAACACCCCAACCAGATTATGAGTCCAGATAAAGAAAAAACCAACAGAGCAGCCCTTAAAAAGGGGAAATGTTGTCATCTATTACTGAACTCATCAGGATTAAAGAAAAAAGCATAATGATCATAGGAAAAAACTGGCTCGCTTGATGTGTCATATGTTGGCCCTGTAGAAAGCTAAAAACCATTGCATCTTATGTGAATAAAACCTATGTTGTTATGAAGAAACAACTTGAAATCAATATAATGGAAACCGGCTCTCCTGTTGCATAATTATATGTTACGGCATATAAAAATAAAAAGGACAAAAAAGCTTGGTAGTTTTTTTATAGACAGTACGTAAATTTTTTATTACACAGCAGTGTGTAAAAAGTGAAAGACTGAGTGTAACTTTTTAAGTGTGTATGCACAGCAGTGTGAAAGTGAAAAACACAGCAAAGTGTTTTAGAGACAGAGTATGTTTGTTTTGAACAGACAGTGAGTTGGTTTTATGCACTGCGTTTTGTAGCAGTCATAATTTTGTAATCCCTCTCAATGAGGAAGAAGTGTAATATTTTTTTTTTTGAGTTATTGAAGGGAATAGAAGTTTGTTTTCAAATTATTGAAACTCTGTCTCCTGTCAAAGAAATTTTTATTTTCTCTGTGTTAAAAGAAGGAAGATTTATTCTCCATTCATTGTTCTGGAATTTTTCAATATTCCAACATGTGCAAGAACAACAGATGTTGTGGTTCCATCCCCAGCTAAATCATTTGTCTTTGCCACATCTTGCCTTACCAACTTGGCCCCAATATTTTCAACTGGGTCCTCTAATTCAACCAATAAAAAGGCCAAAACCATAGCATTGAGATACATTTCATTACACTGTCAATAACAATAAAATTTGACTCAGCCATAACCCTTTCCTTTTATAGCTGTGAAAATATTTATGAATTACTCTAATGTGGCTAGTCCATAGGCCAAGTAGACCACTGGGTAACAAATATGTTTCCTTTCACCTTTGAGTTTTCAAATTATGCCTACCAAATCTAAGACATTTAAGAGGGGGAACTAATACAATGTTAAAAAGAAAACCAAAGCACACATCTACAAATTACCTCCTTAGCTACTGTCACACCATCGTTAACTATTTTCGGAGAACCATGCTTACTCTCCAAGACAACATTTTTCCCCTCGCCCCAAGGGTGACTCCAACAATATCAGCAAGTTTTTTCACACCGCCTACAAGACCAATTGACAATGCTTTCAGTAAGTGTGAAATTGAATGCCAGAACATATGCCAAAACAACCCTCCATGAAAAATTAAAATAACACATTAAAATTGAATATAAGTGGACAAGGAAAGATCCACCGCAGTGAAGTTTCACGTGCAGGTGACCTTCCTTTAAACATAATTTTTTCTCTGACCTGCAATTTTTTTGTCACCGAGCCATCCTTGTTGAAGTACAACTCCTTTTCCATAGCTCTTGTATTAACTACCTTCTCTCTGTTGCGTAATCTCAGAGTCCCTCTTCTGCTTGAGCGATTAAAGGAAATGGGTGAAAAAACTGAAAGAGAAGACAATTTTCTGCCATAATTATCAAACATTGCACCCAACTTCTTCCCCTTTCCATTGTTACCCAATGAGGTAGATGTGGAAATTGTTGTCATACTGCCCAAAGCAGAGACCATATTCTATTATCCTGAATATAGAATTACAAGATCTTCATATTAGTATGAACCTTAAAAAACATGACTCCCATTGCTAAAAACCACTTTTAAGTTGTAACATTCAAACTAAACAACTATCGCAACTTTTGGCAACTTCTAGAGCATTAAGAGAGAAACAAAAAACGAGAAATACAACCACAATCCTCATTTTAATGAGACCGGACTATATATTTGCATTAAGATAATAGAAAGAATCACCACTATATTAAGGCCAGCACAAAACAATCTTTAACCAGTGTCTCTCGTGGCCTTCAGGTTGCCATGCTAGAGGTTGCATATTTTTAATTTAAATTCTTGACCTCTCGTGCCCATCTATGAATACATCCAATGAGATATATACATCAAATACTCCTTTATATCCCCAAAAACAAATTCCCTACTACAAGAGCACCAGTATTGATGGATCACCCCACACCATCCCACCCACTAGAAACGGTGAAAAAGGAAACTCGAGAAAACTTCTGAAATATCTCAAGATGACTATATGGGTGGTTCTTATGAATCAACCAACCATTCATAACATGCTCATCAATCCAAACCATGAGTATTATGTGACAATATTCAAGCAGGCACTGAATCAGATTTCTGAAGCTATGTTAGAGAAACCCTAAACTCTCACCGAAAATAGGTGAAATGTGGCACCACTCAGAGATTGACATGTGCCAATTGGTACAAGTGGTAGACAATTGGCATGCTCAAACAACGAGGTGATGCAGGAATGACATGAGGGAGAAAATATCAAAAAATCCCCAAATATGGAGAACTAAAGCTCATCACCAACCTGAGATTGACAACTTTACATGATGTAACCTATGAAATCGTAAATGGAGAAATCATAGTAACAATAAAGTAACCTATGTAACAATAAAGTCGGATTCATCCTGGGAGTGGTAATGGGAGAAATCATAGTGAACAACAGGAAACATGCAAAGTTGCTTACAATCAAATAGATGAAAAAACACATAAAAAAACCTAGATAATAATCATGAATAAGCTTAATATTGAATTATGAACTGTAAAGGAACTTACAAAATGTGACATTGCGAACCTACTCAAGCGCACAAGCAAAAATATCCTGGACATAACCCTGGTTGACAAGTTGTATTGCTCATGATGCAAGAGGATTTGTACCTGCACTGCCAAGTCAATCAAAATCCATCATTATCTATACAATAAATACAAGTAATTGATGTAGTATTTTTTACTCTAAGATGCATTCTTATGATAATGTTAGAACATATGTTGAAAATGTCAAAACATACCCGAATAAGCTCCTCTTCGTTTCAAGAACAATTTATTGGAGTCGCATGAACTTAGAACAAGCCTCCCACGATCTGAAAGAGTAGCAACTAAGTCAACAGTGACTTTTTTGTTGCTACACTGGATCGAGGGAGGTTTGCTCCAAGATTAAATCGCTCCAATAAATTATTCTCTACTAAACAGGCCAACCACGTGAAGGTGGAAGCTCTTATGGCCCCTCCCCCCCCTCACATCACTCTCAATTCCCCAATACCCAATCTATATTTCATTTTTTACTTTCATGAGCATAAAAAAAAATATTCAATAACTAATAAAAAAATAATTCAACAAAAAGTACGCAAGGAAACATTGCAATTAATGCTTGACATAAAAATAGTATGATAAATGAGTTTTTTATATAACGCAAAAATGTTCCAAGTATGGTAACATTTGTCTCATAATAATACAATATTTTACATTATCAAATTTTCTTTTTCTTCTTCCTATTTCTAAAGCTCCTAATTACATCATCAATATCATCGTGCTCTGCTCCTGTTTTGTGCCTTTCGACCCGCACTGCTGACCTAGTTGCGTAGTCACGATGTCTGGTCTCATCCAGTGACGGGGCATCGCCTACAAAAACAGATAATATTAAATTTTAATTGTCAGCTTTTAAATATCATTGAACTAGTTCGGTAATATTAATAAAAAAAATTGCAATGAGATTATTTACCTAGTGCACCAGTTGTCGCCGCTGACCTAGTTGCGTAGTCATGATGTCTGGTCTCATCCAGTGACGGGGCATCGCCTACAAAAACAGATAATATTAAATTTTAATTGTCAGTTTTTAAATATCTTTGAACTAGTTCGGTAATATTAATAAAAAAAATTGCAATGAGATTATTTACCTGGTGCACCAGTTGTCGTCGTTGGGACTGTTGCCCTGTCTTCCTCTCTGGTGGTAAGATCCTCAAGGGAAACATTCTCTGTCATTTAAACAAAAAACGTTATAAGGACAACCATCAAGGTATAATTAGAAAAAATTATAAGTGGAAATTAATTACCGTCACGGCCCTCACCGATAGTAGCATTGTCGGCCTGGTCCCCACTACAATGATCAGGTTGCACGTGAGGATCATCTACATCTGGCTCTAAAACTGGGTTATTTTCCTCGTCGGTAGTGTTGCTCCCCTGATTTAAACAAAGTTGTTAGACATTAAATTTATGGACGAAAACAAACATATTGAAAGGTTAATTTTTTACCTTATCAGGCATTCTGGATCTTGGGACCTGCCCCAAGCTTCTGCGACGTTCAACTACGGCTTGATAGCCGAAATGGAAAGCGATATTTTTATCTTCCTCTGTATTTTCTGTTCCGAATTCATCACCCTATATTACATATGATTGTGTATTTTTAATCATATTTGATAGGATTAAAAAAACGTTGGAAGGCGATACAATTAATTATAAGATGTTTAGCTACTTAATTACAATTCTTGCAGCTAATTTCAAGTAGCTTCCCTGGCCTAGCTTGTGATGGCCCTTTTTTTCAATCCTAGCTTTGGTTGCCTTTGAGGTGTCAAGCAACCTAGCATCAAAATATTGAAGTCAAATATGATGTAGCACACTTTTATTTTAGACATAGAGAAAATTAAAGCTATTGAATTAAAGTTGTAATTTACGTTGCGGGTCCAGTTGCCATTTTTCCTTCTTTCTTTGCCCTTTTCTCTTTTCCGTCATGGATGAGTGCTCTCCACTCACTCTCTGGAACTTTGAGAGGACGCTCGTATCTAGGGTTAAATTGCAATTGCATCCTATAGGTGTCCCTGGTATATTTCAAATATTTGCCAGCTACCCGAGCCACCGCTGTTCTGTCAAATGTGCCGACCCTAAAAAAGGCTTCTAGATAATCTAGAAGTTCTTTTTTCAGGTTGGAATTATGGGAATTCCACCCTGTGCATATGGTTGGGCCAAAAATTACCAACGCATGGCTCTCCAAAAACCTGTAGAACTCATTTTTTCCTACACAGAAAAAAGAAGAAGATATTATCATTAATTTAAAAATAAAAATCATGATAAATATGTTTTAGATAAAGTACATGAAATAGTTAAAATATTAAAATTTACCTGGGAGTTGTACGTGATTTATAGGGACACCTTCATCATTCACCAACAACGTGCCATTAATGGTCCCTGTGGAGCTGACACGTGTAGCTCCAGGAAACGCAATAATGTAGTTGGCCATATCAGCCTCATCATTGTCAACACGTTTAGCAGTTGGCTGGGTGTCTGCTTGGGCAGGGTGTGTTTCTTGGCTAGCACCTAAAGGATTAGAAGGTGTACGAGAGGGTTGTTGGGCAATCTCTTGCCCTTGTGTCCCACTACCACCAACACCGGGTTCAGCAAATGCCAGAAAACGCTACATACAAAAGAACTTTTTGTTAGTTTAGTCAATGTAAAAATTAAAAATCAAACTATCACAATTCATCTCATGCAAAACAAAAAAATATCCTTTTGACTTTTTATTATTACCTGATATCTTTCTAGCTGCCTCATAAGATGTTGTATCCTCTCTTCTGTTTCAGGTGTTTGAGGCGCGTCTATCAAAGTATTAAATTCTGACCTTGCATCTCGTGCCTTTTTTTGCAACAAGAACACTGGAGATAGGGATGAAGAAAGCTCTTCCTCAAAGAGGGAATCATTAGGCGTACCATGGCTAGGTGTCTGCATATTTGAACAAAATTAATATTATTTCAATTATGTAAATAACTAAAATACTTGAAGATAGAGCAATGCTGGCACTTTACATGTTCTTCCGCTGGCCTCTTTCCGCGATCATCCCGTATCGGGGTTGTTCCTGTACTGCCCTGATCAGTCTGCCACATTGCAATAAAATTATAAATGAAAAAACTTGAAAACAATATCTAACTTGAAAACAAAAAATGAAAACTGAAATAATTTCTAATAAGACACCCGAAGACAGAGTTAGAGTTTAAAATATGCCTTGCATTGAATTCAGTCCTGGAAACATGTCATTGCACATTAAGGCACCCAAACAATAGACGAGTTGACAATGAAGACCTTATTGAATATATTGTTGGAGAAACTTCTAGTAAACTTGTTGTGAAGACCTTGAGGACATTTTTGGAGCAACATTGTTGAAGCTGATGGTATAGCATTGTTGGAGACGATCTTGAAGGGCCTTGAAGTGAAGCTTTGGAGCAACTATTGAAAAATCCTTAGAGCATTTAAGTAAGGCACTTTCTATCTTCCATCACCTTTTTCCTTTCAATATCCTTTAAATGATTTTGTTGATATTTAATGTTTGAAATCACGTTATAATTCCTTGATTATATGTGTTTAGGGACTTTCCCTTTGAAATTACCCAAAAATACCCTGGCAATTTTATCTTCAGGATGCATGTCTGACCCTATTGTTCAATATTTTGATTGATAGTAGTAAACATAGAGAGTTAGGAGGCTCTTGACTTGGTTTGGTTGGGCCATTAGATCCCTAAAATCTACTAGGGAGAACCCCCCTTGAGTTGGAGGAGAGCTAGCCTAAAGTGAAAAGAGGTTGGTGAGGTGATAATGGGGCTATTGAATTACACATGGTATCACACTTTAGCTTTAGGACTTTATCTTGAGAAGTGCGAGATTTTGCTATATCAATTCTCAAATTGTTTACAACACTATTGTTAAGAACTAATAAGAAGTGATGTTGAGGGGTTTTTGGGTATAAGAAACAATACCATTTAAAAAATAGGGTTCTCAGTCCTTGGCATTCCTTCACCTGGGCCTAGGGGCACACTAGAATAATTTCACACTAAACCATGCAAACTTAAAAGTAGCTTAATAGATCCATAAAGTAATAATAATCATAATTCCTAATTTCCTATTGTACGATATGATGCAAATTATTCAAACATGAAGCAATGAAGACATGCAATGTCTGAATTTCAAGATTGATGAACCAATACAAGAAGTTAGAAACTACAACTTTGATTCAATAATCTATGTCCTAACTCCAGGAAGGAATCTAGTTTGTAGTACAGAACATGCATCGTGTATTATCAATTCTTAATTGACAACAACTAAAGGTCATCTACCACATCAATTCCTTCCCATTTTGTGTTTTTATGTTATATTCCTTATAAAAGTGTCAAATTTCTCTCAAAGTAAGAAACCACTGAATAAAATAAAAAATAGTTGAGATATGATTGACGTCATTTATTTCTTGAAAGGATCTTCATAATTTCTTTGGTTGTTTTTCATCTCAAGAAACAAGAAATGACCTAAGAAACTATCGTGATGTAATATAAGAAACAACACGGTGAAATCGCCATTTTCAAAGCCAAATGATGTCCATTGAGGACATGGCCTTTATTTGGTTCCTGTTTCATAGGAGTTTCGGGTAGAAATGGAACTTTGTTGTACCATTTCTAGTAGTAAAAAGGGAAAACCTTCTTTTTCCATGGGAAATAATTTACCTTTCCTTTTTCAAGATAATCTAAATCACAAAAAATATGAACTATTTTGCACACATTCTTGGATAATGTGAAAGTGGAAAAGGAATACCCTACACAAGTGATGCACACATGTACATTTGAACACTAATAGATTTTTGTAGTTGAAATGCAATGCTTGTTTTCAATTAAATGTAGGGTTTTTAAAGCAGGGAGAAATAATGGCTGCCAAATTAATAAGTGTTTCTTTGGGAAAATTTTAAATCTTGTGTTGGGTGATGAAGATAATAGAGGGTATTGAATTTTGATTCTTGACATCTAGAGAGAACCCTACAGCTTAACACAATCCAATGGAATTGACGAAAAAAACCCAAATAGAGTCAACCTTACTATAGGAGGAAGGGCCTGCAGTAAGAACTTACCATTTTGCAAGAGCTGAGGGCGAATGCTGTTCTGCAAGAGCTGAGGGTGAATGCAGGGCGAATGTTGTTCTGCAAGAGCTGAGGGTGAATGCAGGGTGAATGCTGTTCTGCAAGAGCTTAGGGCGAATGCTAAGGGAAAATGATTTTCTGCAAGAACTGAGGGCGAATGTTGTTCTGCAAGAGCGAAGGGTGAATGCGCGCGTGATATCAGACATTAATGTAGCACACATGTACATTTGAACACTAATAGATTTTTGTAGTTGAAATGCAATGCTTGTTTTCATTTAAATGTAGGGTTTTAAAAGCAGGGAGAAATAATGGCTGCCAAATTAATAAGCGTTTCTTTGGGAAAAATTTAAATCTTGTATTGGGTGATGAAGATAATAGAGGGTATTGAATCTTGATTCTTGACATCTAGAGAGAACCCTACAGCCTAACAAAATCCAATGGAATTGACCAAAAAAACTCAAATAGAGTCAACCCTACTATAGGAGGAAGGGCCTGCAGTAAGAACTTACCATTTTGCAAGAGCTGAGGGTGAATGTTGTTCTGCAAGAGTGGAGGGCAAATGCACGCGTGATATCAGACGTTAATGTAGCTATTGCGACAGATACGAACAATAAAATCATTTTTATGTAGTGCGCATATAAGTTTCGTAATTTTAGGTAGCACGGATATAAGTGTTGTTATACCAACGATAGAAAAAGCGTCGCTATTGTGATGGGTGCCTCCAAACATCGCAATTGCGACACTTAGACATTGTGTCGCACTTGCGACATTTGGAGGCAGTCATCGCAATAGCGACGCTTTGGGCCATAGTGTCGCAATTGCGACGTCTTCCTCCAAACGTCGCAATTGCGACACTTTGTCTAAGTGTCGGTATTGCGGCACTTTTCTATAAACGTCGGTATAGTGACGGTTTTGGGCGGGATGGAAAAAATTTGGGGAAATTTCTGACATTTGGTCAAAAGCGTCAGAACCAAGTGTTGGAATTTCTGCCAAATGTAGTAGTGTAGGGCTTCAAACCCCCTACTGCAACTGCACTGTGAAATAACACAATTCTTTTAGGAAACTATGTCGCAACTGATATTAGTACCTTATCCTAATGTTTCATGATGAAATGAAGCTCAGGAATATCCCTTATAAACCTCCCGGATGAAGGGATTCTCCCTCCATTTGAAAACAAGCTTAGAAGTTGGGTTTCTCAATCCTCCATTGCTGCACCCTGCAACTCAACACACCTCTCAACAGAAAATGCACTGCAGAGGTAAGATATGGCTTGGACTGATTCCAGAGTGTGGAAATGTGGTGCAATACTCTTCCTAGAGGCTCCTCAAGGAAATATGTGGGATTCCTGCTACGAAACACCATGTGCTAAACAACACGGCAATATTATCTAAACAGCTAAAGAGAGCAACAAGTCTAAACATACGATCAAAAAAATAATAATAATAAACATACCCAAAACGGCTGCCATCCTCTTCCTTATATTCTTCGTGAGCTTCCTCACCTTGGGCCCCACACATTAAAGTCACTACTTCCATGCATGGAATCTCCCTCCAAAACAGTGTTGTCCCTCAATGAATGCCACTCCTTCCATACCAGCGTTTTTTGATTTGGTCAAGGTTGACCCAGTCTTCATGCTCTAACCCATTTTCACACATAAGGGTTTTCAATCCACCCTTAAGATGACCTCCTTTCACATTAGGAGTGTCTTTTATTCCTACTAAGGAGATTTATGGGTCTCCATACCCTCTTATTCCTCCAAGTAAGAGAAAAATCAAAATTTAATATTCAAATTAGTTGTGTGCTAATTTTAGGAATATTACAGTCCTCCCCTCCCAAATGTTGCTTTTCCTCAATAAACTGTAAGGATATAACTGAAGAGCCTCTCCTCTTCCTCCTGTAGCATCCTCATATAATAAGTTCCTCCAATGAACGATATTCCCTCTCATCAATATGTCCCCAAGTTGCTTCTCCCAGGTGTATAAGTAAGCCTTTGGTGATAAATCCAAATGGCTCTCATCATGAAGTGGTGAGATATCCATGGAGGAAACTATATCTAGTATGGAGGCCTTATTGAGGCATGGGATCATAAAATAATTGGGAACCTTCCTTCCCATGTGAAGCTCCAAGCCCCAAGCTATCATACATACAAATTGAGTCACCCTCCAAAATGGTAACTCATGAAAACTTTCTTCCACCTTTGGCTCCTACAATGTAGGTGGGTTGCGCAAGTGAATATGATAAACTAAAATGGCCTACCCCACACTGTCTCTATATCCACTTATGGAAATTTTAGAGTTGTTTTTGATATTGGGCTGCAATAATGTTGCCCTCAAGATACAAAAGGACAACTGGATCTCCAAAGACCCCTTCTCTAGTTTCATGAGCCAAAACCATTCCATACAAAGTGAATGGTACATGATCACCATATGGTATCCAAATCAGAAAGATACTGAATGTTATTTTCAATGTTGGATGGTACTGATGGTTTCTCCTATGGATACAACACAATTTTACCAACTGTTGTTTTAGAATATCATGTGGAAAGTTGTCTCCCAACAAGCTCCTAGTTTTGCAAGTTTTCTCATCTACTAGGAGGTAGTAAATGGAATTATATATCAGCTGAGAGTTACAAGAATAACACCATATTTGACCAAAGTCATGCAAATAAGGGCTATCTCCATCATAAATATTGGTCCTAGAATGACTGTGAACCCCAAATATAATCGTGTCCTCTTGTGGAGAAATTCATTGTACATAGATGGTGAGAGAATGCAAATACTTTGTGAAATGATCAATTAGTACAGAAATACATTTCTTACCATGCATTTTCAGTAGGCTAAAAGTGAGGTCCATGGATGATCCCTCACATGAGAATCTCTTCATAGAGGTCTGCAAAATGAAGGGATGCATACTCCCCTTGGAACACTCCATCAATAGATACATACTCCCAAGTGACAGTGTTATTGGCCTTGGGGATAAGGCTCTTGCCACTCCATGACCCCATTATTTGACATGCCATATTCCAAAGTCATCCACCATCATGTTGCTATATGTGAGAGACTGCTTCCTATGTGGAAGTACCTCCTGATCCTTCAATGCTGAAGGTTAGCCCCTTTACACTTTGATTATGCCATCCCTTTTTCCTGAAATATCATGCAAAGTATGGGAGAAATTCAGCCCATACTCTCCCAAGATTAGCCAAAGAAACAATAGCTCTTGCTACCTCCTCACACCTCCATCATAAAAATCATGAGGTGAAAATGTTGAGATTCAACAAGATGATGAGCTTAGTGGAAAGAGTCGCCTTCACTAAGTGGGATTGCAGGCTATTTTTGACACAAAGTCTATTTTTAGACTATGTCTATTTTTAGACATGTCGATCATATTTTATGAGTTGCAGGATGCTATTTTTGGATGGTTGGCCAAGTTGGAAAAATATATGGACTTCTATTTTTAGACATATTGGGCGGAATCTATTTTTAGATTGCCAGTCTAAAAATAGATATGTTGAATATTATTAGCTCTTAATAATATTTGGACTCTTAACATTATCTTATTCTCTTGGAGAACTTCAGTTAAGTGCACAGATGTGGCACAGTAGCTAGCAGAAGGAATTACACTATTCCTGAGGGTTTACTGGAGCTAATGCATGAGGAATTCAGTTAGAACTCATGTGACAGATTTTTGTGGAGTTATAGAAGTAGTTGGTGGAGTTGTATTCAGTTTAACTCAGTTAGACGCAGTTGAGCTAGTTGTATCTAGTCTAACTGATTGATACACTAGCAAGAGTGGTGTGAATTAATTAGTTAATTAATTCACTAAATAATAACTCATTAATCAACTGAATAATACATCAGTTAACTACAGTGCATTGACAGTTTTAGTGGAGACCAGTGGAGAGGTAGGTGAAAGAGCAAGTGTGACTATCGGTTGTGACTATAATGATGCATTGATTGCATCCAACACTCAGTGGACATGCAAATGAGGATTGCGTGAGCAAGGCTGGCTGAATTAGAGCTCATTAAGAGCCAGTATTCAGTAGGGATTGCACAGTAGAGGGAGGCTAGAAGGTGGCAGATATCGATGCATGGATTTTCTAGATCGGGCCTGATTAGTATGTAGCGATTGTATTGAACTGAGAGCTTGACATGTTCAGTTCTATATGACGATTGTTACATGATCTCTATGACATATATTATATACAGATAGTTGGGGTTTTTAGCTTCAGGCTTTTCCGTTAAACAACTGTGTTAATGTGTGTGAATTTTTATGGTTTCATGTGTGCATTGCAATTGATTTAATTTTCGCATGTGATGATCAATAGTGGAATAGATTCTGTATTGTGCATGAGGTAAAATAGTGTGTGATATAGAGAATCTTGGATATATAACGCATAAGTTATATAATTTCTACATGGTATCGGAGCGATATTGATCAGAGTAGATTGAAATTATTGAAGCGGTTGAGTTTTGTGCTGGTGGAATTTGAATTTGCTGCAGTGTTTTCTTGGTGTCGAAGTTGAGAATTCATTGAAATTTCTTTCAACGGATTGCGATTGGAGTATTCCCTTGATGGAAGCTCAAATTATATTTCATGGAAGGACATGATGGAGGTGGTGCTAGATGATAATGGGTTGAAGGAGTTCATAGATGCAGAAACTCCAAAACCTGCTTCTAGTGATGCAATTGCACTCGATGCATGGCAAAAGAAGACAAAAAAATGTCAAAGGATTTTTTTGGAAGGTGTGAAGGATCACATAGTGTACAGCCTTCATGGTAAAACTTCTCCATTCTTGATGTGGAAATCTTTGACAGACTTTTTCCAAAGCAAAAGCGACCAAAGGAAGTTGGTGCTTAAAGACAAGCTTAGAAAAATAAAAATGGAAAAAGGTGAAAGTATACCCAAGTACCTCACGAATTTTTTCCAGTGCAGGGATGAGCTAGGAATTGTGCGAGTTACTGTAGATGAAGAGGACTTGGTGAGCTTGGCTCTCCTTAGGCTTCCTAAGAGTTGGCATAGCTATGAGGACTCTATCAATGGTCGGGAGAAACTGCCAGGATGGGAGCGACTTTGGTTTGATCTTGTGCAGGAGGAGATAAGGTGGGGTACTAGGGATGGATCTTCATCGAAGAATGAAGATGAAGAAAATTGCGCTTTGGCTACCAAAGAAAGGAAATGGAAGGGAAAGAAAAATCATTCTCAATCCAATGCGAAAGACAAGAAGCAGGACTTGTCCAAGGTGAAGTGCTTTCACTGTCACCAACATGGACATTACGCCACTAATTGTCCACAGAAGAAGAAAAATATGCAGGCTGCTGGATCTACAGCTGGAGAGGACTTAGCCTCACAGTTTGAGCTTGATTTTTCACTGATCGCATGCTTGGTTTCAAGTGTGATGGGATCAGTGAGGTTTCTTGACAGTGGTGTGTCTTTCCATATGACCGGAGACAAATATTTGTTTAGTGATCTGGATGAGAAGTATCTTGGAGTGCACATCGAGATGGGCGATGATGGTAGATACAGTGCGACTGGTATCATGACCATTTCCTTTGAGAGGGAGTCTAGTAAACCTTTCATATTGAAGGATGCCATGCATGTTCTAGGACTGAAGAAGAATCTGATCTCTGTGGCAATGTTGGAAGACAAGGGTTATGATGTTTTCTTTAGCGAGGGAAAGGATTTCCTACGCAGTAAAGCAACTGGTGAAACCAGGAGGATAGGGGTTAGAGTTAAGAACCTTTATCAATTGCAGGTAGATGGTTGTGCAGCAATGGCAGGCAAAGCAGAAGAAGTGGTGAGATGGGATGAGGGCGAATTGTGGCACAGAAGATTGGAAAATCTTCACCATGGCGATTTGAAAATTTTGCAGCAAATTTCTACCGGGCTTCCTAAGGGTACACTTGCGCAGTCAGATCAGTGCAAGTGATGTACTTTGGGAAAATTTTTGAAGACCACTTTTCATGAGAAGGATAGTCATGCCACGATGATCCTTGAGACAATTCACACAGACGTGTGTGGACCTTTCTCAGTAGCTTCGACAACAAATCATAGGTATTATGTGATATTTGTTGATGACTTTTCTCGTAAGTACTGGATCTTCTTCATGCAAAAGAAGAGCGAGACATACTCAAAGTTCTGTGAGTTCAAGGCGCTAGTTGAGAAAGAGTCGGGGAAGCAGGTGAAAGCTCTAAGGAGCAATGATGGTGGTGAATACATCTCTGGCGAATTCAAAGACTTTTGCAGCACAGAAGGAATTTGAAGAGAGCTCATAGCGCCTCATAACCCACAGCAAAATGGGGTCATGGAGAGAAAGAACATAGCGATTGTGGGTGCTAAATGGGCAATGTTGCATGATTAGGGCCTTCCCATACACTTGTGGGTTGAAGCATGCAACACTACGGTTTATGTGCAAAACCGTTGTCCTCATGGAGTACTTGGAATGAGTACACCTGAAGAGGCGTTTTCTGGTAAGAAGCCTGATATTTATCATTTGAATATTTTTGGCTCACCTGTTTACATTTATGTGACGAAGGATGCCAGGAAGAAGCTAGAGCCAACCGCAGAGGTTGGGATATTTGTGGGGTACACAGAAACACCCCACAATTATCGTGTGTATTTTCTAGACAGTCAGATGACTGTCATGTGACAGGATATCAAATTTCATGAGGATAAAGCCATCAAGTTGTCGCTTGAGAGGGAGCTACACTTGCATGTCGATGAGGAGCTACTATTTCCTAAAGATGAGCCTCAAGATGTGGGTCAGCCACAAGAGGAGGTTCATGGAGTGGAAGAAACCACTCATGCAACACCAAACATCAGAGGGCAGAAGCGCACTACAGAAGCTGAGCGACTGAATCTTGATGCAGCGCAAAATGTAGGAGAACCTACATCACAGCGCATATAGAGATAGTCACCTGACCGATTTACTAGATACATGGCTTTGATGAGAAAGTGTATCATGACAGAACCATATTATTTCGAGGAAGTTGTGGAGGACCCTGCATGGGTAGATGCCATGGTGGAAAAGTATGATTCGATTGTCAGAAATAGTGCATGGGAGATTGTCCCAAGGCTGGAAGGGAAATCAGTGGTAGGCTCGAGATGGATCTACAAAGTGAAGCAAGCTGCTGACGGGAGCGTCGAGAAGTACAAGGCAAGATTTGTTCCCACGACTTCTCACAGATCGAGGAGATCGACTATGAAGAAACCTTTGCACCTATCGCAAGGTATTCTTCCATACGGACCATCCTTGATCTCTCAGCGCAGATGGGTTGGCACATTCATCAGATGGATGTGAAGACTGGGTTCCTCAACGGAGTCATTGAAGAGGAGGTGTACATAGAGCAGCCTGAAGGATTCGAAATCTTCAGCAGTGAGTCGCATGTGTGCAGGCTCAAAAGAGCTTTGTATGGGTTGAAACAAGCACCTCATGCTTGGTACACACAGATAGAAAGTTATTTCACTGGACTTGGATTCACCAAGAGTGAGGCAGATCCGAACCTATACTAGATTGTGGTGGAGGGTAAGTTGCTGATCATTGTACTTTATGTAGATGATTTGATACTAACAGGTGATGAGTTGTTGATACACTCATGCAAGGAAGATCTTGCAAAGGAGTTTGAGATGAAGGACTTGGGCCTCCTTCATTATTTCCTGGGATTGGAAATTTGGCAGTGGAGGGTGGACTGTTTGTGTCTCAAGGAAATTATGCCCAGGAGATACTGGAGAAGTTCAACATGCAAGGCTGCAAGCCTATCGACACTCCTTTTCCTGGTGGTTGGAGGAAAGAGGATGCTACATTGGCAGAGGTAGTGGATGCCACTGTTTATCGACAGTTGGTTGGTTTGCTCATGTATCTAGTCAATACACGACTAGACATATGCTGCATGGCTTCACAGATAGTCGGATGAGTTGAAGCTACATGGCTTCACGGATGCAGATTGGGCAGGGAGCCCAATGGACAGAAAGAGCACATATGGAGGGATATTCAGTATCGGGTCTACATCAGTTTCTTGGTACAGTAGGAAACAGAGATCCGTGGCACTCGGTTCAGCAGAGGCCGAGTACATGGAAGCAAGTTTGGCTGCATGTGAGGCTATATGGATGAGGAAGATCCTGGTCGGGTTGTTTGGTTCACACTTAGATCCTACTATGATATATTGTGATAATAAGAGTTTCATTAAACTCTCGGTTAATCCAGTATTTCATGATAGATCTAAACATATTGACATCTAGTACCATCATATCAGAGATTTTGTGCAGCGGAAGATCATGTTACTATCTTACATTCCTACGGAGGATCAGGATGCAAATATTCTGACAAAGGCGCTCACCAGGAGAAAATTTGAATACCATAGAGACAGCATCGGGGTGGAAAATAATCCCTATCTTGTTGAGAGGGAGTGTTGAGATTCAACAAGATGATGAGCTTAGTGGAAAGAGTCACCTTCACTAAGTGGGCCCGCAAGCTATTTTTGTCACAAAGTCTATTTTTAGACTATGTCTATTTTTAGACATGTCGATCATATTCCATGAGTTGCACGATGCTATTTGTGGATGGTTGGTCAAGTTGGAAAAATAGATGGACTTATATTTTTAGACATATTGGGTGGAATCTATTTTCAGGTTGCCAGTCTAAAAATAGATATGTCGAATATTATAAGCTCTTAACAATATTTGGAGTCTAAACATTATCTTATTCTCTTGGAGCACTTCAGTTAAGTGCACAGATGTGGCAAAACAAATGACAGAAGGAATTACGCTATTCCTGAGGGTTTACTGGAGCTGATTCATGAAGAATTCAGTTAGAACTCATGTGATAGAGTTTGGTGGAGTTATAGAAGTAGTTGGTGGAGTTGTATTCAGTTTAACTCAGTTAGACTCAGTTGAGCTAGTTGTATCTAGTCTAACTGATTGATACACTAGTGAGAGTGGTGTGAATTAATTATTTAATTAATTCACTAAATAATAACTCATTAATCAACTGAAGAATACATCATTTAACTACAGTGCATGGATAGTTTTAGTGGAGACCAGTGGAGAGGTAGGTGAAAGAGCAAGTGTGACTATCAGTTGTGACTATAGTGATGCATTGATTGCATCCAAAACTCAGTGGAGATGCCAATGAGGATTGCATGAGCAAGGCTGGCTGAATTCAAGTTCATTAAGAGCCATTCTTTAGCAGGGATTGCGCAGTAGAGGCAGGCTAGAAAGTGGCAGATATCGGTGCATGGATTTGCAAGATCGAGCCTGATTAGTATGTAGCGATTGGATTATACTGAGAGCTTGACATGTTCAGTTTTGTATGAGGATTGTTACATGATCTCTATGGCATATATTATATAAATATAGTTGTGTTTTTTAGCTTCAGGCTTTCCTGTTAAACAACTGTGTTAATGTGTGTGGATTTTTATGGTTTTATGTGTGCATTGTAATTGATTTAATTTCCGCATGTGATGATCAATAGTGGAATAGATTATGTATTGTGCATGAAGTAAAATAGTGTGTGATCAGGAGAATCTTTGATATATAACACATAAGTTATATAATTTCTACAGAGAACATGATGATTGACATGAATAATGCCATATCATCACAATGCACCCAAACTACTTGCTGCCATATGATGTAAGTTCCATGCCAAGTCCCAACCACCAACATATCCATTGAAGTAGGATATGTCACATGCCAACCAAGCCAGTGCAGCCTTGCCTCCTGTTGCCCTGTGTCATAGATCTACAAGTGGCTTTCCAGCCTCTTACTCATCACCATCCAACCAATGGTGAGTGTCTACCATCATGCTCAAAATTGGTATCCCTCCAATGTATAATACCACCCTCCCAATCTAAATCACTATCTCTACACTTCATGTGATGTTGAAGTGAAACCTCCTAGAGATCTCCAAATAAATACCACTCATTAATGACTAAATTGACCCCATAAGGATCCAAATATACCGAAGGAAAAATCTTATTGAGCAGTGAAGTGCTCATCAAGAAATATCCATCATAATATTGGGAGATAAGATGTATCTCATCAACTATCTTCCTATCCCCTGCCACACATTTAGAATGGTCACTAGAATGCTCCAACAATGGTTGGGCCCCCAACTCATCACCAGTGCTTAATGACAACATTGTTGATCTCCATGATGGTGCATCTACTATCTCCTGATCATGTTCAATGTTGAACATATAGTTTTGCATTGGTTTGTTTAGGATAATACACACCTTGTCCTCCAAAAAACTACACTCAAACCCCAATATTTGTGTGCATCTCAAAAATGACATAATAGGATGACTATATATCTCCTCCTTGAACAAATCAAGGGTCCTCTACGCAGTGATAGTATAATGCTCCAAATTAGCAATGTGCTTTGATGCTAGGTCATGTATGTGCCATGATGGCATGTTTCCACAATCCTCCATGTGATGTGCTAAAATAATGTGAAGTGGAAATATGTGCATACCTTGGTAAATATTGGGAATATCTTGTACAACTACAAGGGTTCCTTCCTCTGATGCGATGAATTCCACAACTAATGATGATGATATCTGCCCTTCTATAGTTGCACCAACGATGGTATAAGTCTCTTCCTCATAATGCATATCCAAAATAGTGCATGGGACTCTAAATGTCAAGAGATCAAGACCACTTTGCAAAGGTGAAAGTGTTCTTTATCCTGATGCAAGTGCTCCTGTAGCAAGTGGTGGTGGAATTTTCTCTTCTGATTTCTTCTTGTCAAACCTCTTGATCAACCTTTGAGTAAAATCTACATATGTAGTCACTCTTGCATGACTCAAATGGTTGAACCCCTAAATGTTTGTTTCCACCTCAAGGTGCAGCGCTGCAATCTCAACAACGTCTCTCTCTACCATTAGATGTAGTAGGAAGAATGCATCCAAATTCATGCCCCAAGCCTTTGTTGTGCATGTGGATGACCCATAAAATGTAGACAATAGGTATCTATTGCTGCAAGGTCTTCTTTCTTCTTTGAGCTGAATGAAGTGCAGGAGAGTTAGATTCTCCTTGAAATATCTAGGTTGATACTTATATTCTGCAAGATACTCACTTAGAATCTCATGATCTAGTTGTCCTCCTTTTCCATGCCTTTTGTCTTCTTCTTCAAAAGAAAAGGGCATAGTATATTTCTTTGGAGCTCTATGCAATACCAGTTTTCTCTTCTGCTGATAGGAAGTGCATGGTCCTTCCTCATCTTGAAACCCTAGTGTTGTTTCATTGCTTTTCTCCACTTTTCTTTGCTTGAAATCCTTGGTGAGGCCCCTCTTAGATATGAAAAAGAGTTGAGATAAAACACATTCCTTCCATCATTCTTATCTCTTTATCCTTATTCTTATTTTCCTGATAGCATAATGGCTGAGATCCACAGGCTGAGCCAAGATTATGCTCTGATACCACTGTAATATTCCCAAATGGTAAAGACAGGAATATAGAACAAAATACTAGAAATAGCATTACACCAAAATGTATGGCAACCATGGATCCATTTTATTATGTAATTTAGCAAAAAATAGATACAATAAAAATGGGTACAACTCAAATGATCAAGGCAAACAAGCCTCCCATGAATACATATGCCAAATATGAAATGTTGCTTCATAGAAGAATGTTGGAGAATAGGTACAATGTAAGTTTAGAAGGTAAACTACTAATGGAAATGCAAAATAATATAGATCTGATAATGTATGGCTCCAAAAGTTCCAGGAGTAGAGATCTAAGCTCCCAAACACATTTCCAAGGTAACGCGGAAAGGGTTTCCTGAAATACACAAAATGAAGAAAATAAAAATATGGCCCTAGGGCTGAATAACCTATGCAACTGGATAGATGATAGGAGGTGGTTGATATGATCTAGAAATGTATGAAAAATCCTCCTATAGATTCTTCAAATGAGAGGATGATCCCCTCACTAAAAATCTATCTCCCCCGGCTAGGGCTCCAAACCCCTTACTGCAACTGCACTTCGAAATAATGCAATTCCTTCAGGAAAATGCATTGTAACTAATAGTGATACCTTATCCTAATGTTAGATGATGAAATGAAGCTCAAGAATCTCCCTTACAAGCCTCTCAGATGAAGGGTTGCTCCCTCCACTATAAAACCCTCCACTGCTACACCCTGTAACTCAGCACACCTCTCAACAGAAAATGGACTATAGAAGTAAGATAGGGCTTGGCCTGATGTCGGAGTGTGGAAATGTGATGCAATACTCTTCCTAGAGGCTCCTCAAGGAAATAGGTGGGATTACCGCTTGGGAACACCCTGTGCTGAACAACACTGCAATCTTAGCTAAATAGCTAAAGAGAGTAACAAGCCTAAATAGACCATAAAGAAAATAATAATAAAAAACATACCCACAATGGTTGGCATCCTCTTACTTATATTCTTGGTGAGCTTCCTCACCTTGGGCAGCACTCATTAAAGCCACTACTTCCATGCATGGAATCTCCCTCCAAAACTACGTTGTCCCTTAATGAATGCCACTCCTTCCATACCAGCGTTGTTTGATTTGGTCAAGGTTGACCCAGTCTCCATGCTTCAACCTATTTTCACATGTAAGGGTCTTTAATAAAGCCTTAAGATGACCTCCTTTCACATTAGGAGTGTATTTTATTCATACTAAGGATATTTATGGGTCTCCATACCCTCTTATTCCTCTAACTAAGAGCAAAATCAAAATGTAATATCCCAATTAGTTGTGTGCTAATTTTAGGAATATTACATATAAATGCTTAGGTTGAGAGGGGCTTCAAAAATTGAACATGGGAGAGATTTTAGGAGCTTAAAAATGATGAATTATTGACTTTTAAATGACCCATGCCACAACCCCATGGGGTTTTAGCCCACTAACTTGGGTTACAAACTTCAAACATGAATATCTCTCAAACCGTGAAGAATTACATGGCGTTCCATATATCAACAGAAACATCTCAACAAGTAGAAACCATAAAAAGTATTATCGAACCAGAATATAGTAATTTTTAGGTAAAAATTCCCATGCAATATCAGGGTAGCCCCTGGTGCTGCTTGGGTGGACATTGATGAAAACCACTGATCAACAACACCAACTGAAAGGGATTAAATATCGTTACATTTCTCACCGAGATTCAATATGCCCATAAAGTTGAGTACAAAATTAAATTCCAATTTCATTTATGGACCCCTATAATTCATTGAAGAATTATCTTAAGGATATTGTTAATGGCTTCAGATTGTCCATTAGATTGCATATAATAAGGGGTAGAACTATCATATGACAGTCCTAATTTTGCAGTTAATTCATTCATCATGTTATTGTGAAAATGTTTACCATGATTTGTAACTATAGCTTCTGGAACACCAAACTGAGAAACGACATGATTGAAAAAGAATAATGTAGTTTTTTCGTTTGTGTTATTTAATGTAGGCATCTCTTCAGCCCACTTGGTAAAGTAGTCGACGAAGAAAATAATGTAACCATCCCCCCCAGGAAAACTAGGGTTGCAGGTCATGAAGTCAATGCCCCATTTTGCAAATGGTACCACACCAATGACAAGATGCATTGGTGCTGGTGGCATATAAATTTTACAGTCAAATATCTAGCATGCATGACAAATTCTGACTATGAGAATTCAGTCGTGGAATATGGTTGGCCAGAAGTAACCATCGTGGAGACTCTTTTGCGTGGTAGCGTAATCAAACAAATTTCCACCACAAGCACCAGCATGAAAATCATTTAGAACTTTCTCGGCCTCCTCATGAGTGAGGCACCTCCTTAATATCATATCGACACCACGATGATAAATTGTATCTCTGAAAATCAGATAATCTTTGGCTTAGTATCGAATACGTCGGTGTTGTGAGAGAGAGGTATCGGGTCAGAAAGTTTGGATTTCGAGCTAAATGATAAAATTCCCATACCAAGGTTTAGATGACCCAATAAAAAATAGAGACTCATCCTGAATTGATGGTTCTGATGTAGTTTTAGTACTATCAGAGGGAAGGTCTCAAAGAAGCTCAGCAAAAACCAAAGACTTCTTTGACTTGGATTTGGTGAATTCCAAATCAAATTCCTGCAAAATCATGATCCATTTTAAATATTTTCCCCCCAGCAATTGAGGTGACAAAATTTATGCCATACGGTTGCAATCTAAAATGAAAATGGTCTTCCGGAGCAGGATATAATGGAAAAATATTTGGACATCTTGAACAGTCGCTAAGGTGATATTTCCGATGTATGAGTACTTAACTTCCATATCATTGAGATTACGACTCAAATAATATATCGGAGGTTCTAGCCCATCCTTTTCTTGGACTAAAACCCTACCAATGGTTGTATTTGCAGGAGAAAGATACAAGAAATAGTCACTCTGATAATGAAGGGGATACATTAATGACACCCAGATCAAGGTATCTTTAGGAGCATCAAAATAAACTTGCGAAACCTTATCCAAATTGAAGGGAATCCCCTTTTTCAAGAGACGATTAAATCTGTTGGAAATACTAAGAGGGGGGGTGAATTAGTATTCCTTCGAATTAGATCATTATTTAATCTTCAATTATTATTAGTGTTTGTACAATTATAGCAGTAAATAAAAGGAACACAAATGCACACAGTTTTTAAGGTGGAAAGCCACTCCAGGACAAAAACCACCTAATGCTTTTCTAATAATTCTTTAATATTCAACTCCAATTGAAAATAAAGCTCCAACTTACTAGAATCTAGAAAATTGTTCTTCTCCAGATCCCAATGGATGGATGCTCCAACTCCCAATATTCTTCAGTAGTCAACTGAATGGATTCCTAAACACCCAATGAGCTACAACTCACCCTAGCACCACCGTACCACCCTGTAGAAGAATAAAAGAAGAATGGACTCTAATACCAGGGAAAATGGTCCACTTTACAATGATGTAGAAGAAGAAGACACACTAGAACATAAGCCCAACTATGAAAAAACCACCTAATGATGATCCTAGACCTCCTGACACTGCCTCTTCAACTCTTGGCAGATAGACACTAGTAAAAATTTTACAATAATGTATTTACAATGACTTAGTACAATGATACCTTTATAGTGACTGTATGCAGTGTTGCCCACTTGAAGACTTCATGTGCTGAACTTCTTGCTACTATTTTGCACCTTGGTTGCTTCTCTTGTCATGCTACCCTCTTCTACACCTTGATTTTCTTTGCTTCCCTAGAAAGTCTGGTCCTTTGCAGCCCTTGACAACATATGATCTAGTTTTTTTCTTGCCTTCTAGGAGCTCGATATTGAATCTGGTGTATGTCTGTTATTTCAGATCCCCAATATGTGATTTTATGTCCTATAGTATTCCTCTGAGTCTTCTTTCCAATACCATGGGTCTGACCAAATTTGGATTCTTCAAGGGAGAGTTATGCCCAATCTATCACAATGCCCTAATTATGGACTGTTTCAGTAGAGCGAACTTGTATGACATTCCACATGCCACAATTTCTTGATTCGGCTCTGAAATTGATAGAGAGAAAACTGCAGTCCATGAAGTATCTACCACTTTTGACAAAATTACAATCCGATACTCAGAGAGAGAGTTATGACAATTTTCCCAAGGTCACTTCTTTGAGATGAATTTCAGGAGCCTGCAAAAACACTGACTTCCACAAATCATATCTCCGAAAAAGTTGCGCACCTTGATTTGAAATTTTTACAGGAGCTTCCTTAGGAATTTGGATTTACCTTATAAACATTTCAGCTTTTGAACCTTCATAAAAAAAAAATTAGAGCGACAATGCCACGATGACTTGTTTCAGATGGAAAAATCCTTTGCATAAGGAGGATATGAGGATCACAATTTGTATAAATTCTTAGGTTGAGAGGGGATTCAAAAAGTGAACGTGGGAGGGATTTTAGGAGCTTAAAAAATACCAATTGTGACTTTTCAATGAACCATGCCACAACCCCATGGGGTTTTAGCCCACTAACTGTGGTTACAAACTTCAAACATGAATATCTCTCAAACCGTGAAGAATTACATGGCATGCCATATATCAACGGAAACATCTCGAAAAGTAGAATCCATCAAAATAATTCTTAAAAGTATGTATAAATTATCGCAGTCATAACCTAAACCTATGGCCTTCTAAGTAAAATGTTGTAGTCAAGGGGTTTTTCAACAACCTCAACTTTAACAGTTATAGTTTTCCCCCTAGTTCGACATGCAGGTTATTAATAATACCACAAGGCTTACATGTACAACTATCAAAAGCTTTCAAAATTGTAGGCAATTGAGATAAGCGAGGCGAGCCAAGTGACCTCTAGCAATTGATAGACATAATACAAGTAGATGCTACCTCATCAATAATAGAGCGATGAACGATGTGATTTAGAACATTTACTTGGATTCAAAATGCTAATTTGGCTGGTAATTGTGGCACATATCCCTTGTGATTAAATACTACAAGATTAGAATATCTCGGGTCGATTCCACCAATTGCCGACAACAAAGCTTTCTTATGGGAGGGGAAATTTTGAAGTACATCAAGAATCGACATAGCGAAAGGTGATTAAGCCAAATCTTCAACTATGTTATAATTTTGAGTTGCGCAATCTAGAGTATTGAACATCAATTTGTGGACGACTCCCTTTGGTGGCTTTATTGTTAACTATGGAATAGTAGGTGGTGGAATTGATTCAGTGGATGGATTCATGGTCAAGGTAGTAGTTTTATCATTAGCCTGACTACTATATTATTTATTTCATGTAGACACCATAACATCAATTTTTGGCTTTGTGACAGAGAGCATAATAACTTGGGAACTAGAAGCGGGATCCATAGAAACCATGTTTGTGTTTGGATTCGGAAAAGGATCTGTCAACACAGCAAATGCAGGTGAAGTCTTAACAAGTTTTGAGACTTCAAAGCGGTGAGGAAAGTCTCTTGTAAAGTGATCCTAATTACATATCAAGCAAGGGTAACGAGGTTTCTGAGAATTTCTAGATTGTTGATCAAATGATCGTTCCTGCTGGGGTGAATTTTTATTTTTCTTATCTTTCACCCTTTTCTTTCTTACGGGTTACTTGTCACTTTTTCCTTTGTTAGATGACAAGGCATGTATTTTGGAAGAAGGTGTAGGAGCAGATGCAGTAGAGGTGTGAGTGTTTTCAAAACCAATCATATCGTCGCTGGCATGAGATTCCTTACCAAATGGATGAGGAACAGTAAAATTTGATCGCAACGCATTTGGAATTTTATCATAGAGCATGCCAGACTGAGTATAAATCAAATATAAGTACTGGGCATGAGAAATGAGTTGCTCTTCAGTGGCAATGCCACATTTAGATACATTCTCAGTGATATATGGCATAAAGGACTTAATAAACCACTCAGCCAACGGTTGATCAGGAACAATGTTTTTACCATTCGATGACGACGACGCCACTCATGACTATGATCAGAAATGTGAGTAGCAGTTGTCTCTTTAAATTTGGTCAGCAGTTCTCTTCCAGTTTCATATTGTATGGGTAACTGGAATTGGGTTAAAAAGTTAGTGGCTAAGGTAGTGAAGTTATCAAATGAAGTGCATGGTAATTCAATATACCCATTTGTAGTCGGACCAGTAAGCATACGCTAAAAAATATGTAGTGTAACAGAGTCATCATTTAAGGAGTTTGATAAGCACCACAAATGATAAGTCATAACATGCGTTGATAGGTCTTCTTCAAGGTTCCCATTGAATTTAGAAATGCTGGAGGGTAATTTGTGTGGAATCACCGGCCACCAAGGAGAATAGATGATGGGATCATTGGTAAGCTAGTTTAAATCAGGTAATTCTAATGTTGCGATAAAGGGAAAATGTTGATTTAAGTCAGGTTGAGCATAACTAGGATAGGATGGAATTTCATGGGCAACATGCCTTTGTGCAACAACAAAAGCCATTTGCTGTTGGTAACCCAGATAATTTTTATTGTGATGACCAAAAACTTGAGGGATCTATTGACCAAGACAAGGATAACTTGCTCATTGTTGGAATTGTTGTTGTGGAATTTGAGGCTGTGGCTACCAAGGTTATTTCTTGCCAATATTATAGCCCAAACTAGAATAGATTGGACCCAATTATGACTAGGTAATGTTGGAACGAGGTTCCCTAACCTCCGTTTTTTATATAATTTTGAAATAGTCGGTCTTGCGTAAGGGTTTTGGGGTGGGTCAAAGCCCCTAATGTTTTGTAAAGGGCTAAAGGGTAGCTCTAGGGTTTGAAAACCACGGCTTGCGGACCATCAGATAACAAAGGCTATGATGTTATAAATAGATAGATATTTGGGTCTACTAAGTAAGTAAGACATAGGATTGATGCTGCGTGCGAATTGCTAAGATTTGTTTTGGGTTGTTTTGGGTAAGGACGCCTACTGGCTGTGTGCACGGAGATCCTCAGTCCTGTTGTGTGCGGACCCCACTAGGCTGTGTGCGTGGGCTTAGGTTGGGTTGTAAGTGGATCTTTAACGCTAATGAATGTGGAATATAATTGAAGTATTTTTGTGCTATATGGATCAATTTTGTTTACTATTGATGTGCATTTGTGGTATCTGTTTAAGCTATGAATAGATATAAGGTATGTATTTAAGTTGAGAATATATCTGTGATCTAGAATTAGCTATGATTATAATGTTCTGTAATGGTATTTTTTGATGCCCACATGGATGCAAATGTATTGATGATATATGTTAATGATAGTAGCTTTGATATGGTTATGTACTAATTATTCTATTAAGGGTTTACGAATCGCTTCTATGTGAACTTGATAAGCCTCAAGCATAGATCTACCTTAATCACCTACTCTCTCCCAGGGTGTGGAAACCTAGTTCTAGCACCCTCCCATACTACTTTGGGTGAGACCTTGGCCTGCGAAAGTAGGTCATTGACGAAAGGGCCAGTAGTACATGGGTTCGTTGGCAAACCTTAACCTCTGAACCTGGGTCAAGACCCCTAAAGCGAAAAAATGGTTCTGTTGTTGGGACCGAGAGAATTTTTAGAGAGATATCGGGTAATGCCACGATGTCATTGGAGACCTGAGAAGTTGGAAATTGAAGACTGATTTGAAAAACAGATTCAGTAATTTTCTATAAAAGAGAATCACAGCACGAAGATAATAGCTAAGAAGTGGAAGAACAAGTACATCTTCACAGAAGTCTATGAAATTTTCTTTGTAACCTTTGCACACAAGCTTCAGGAGTGGTTAGCAAGGCTCATATAATTCTAGACGTGTTGGAAGGACGATCAGGTTACGCAGTGGACACTAGAATTGATTCAACAACTAGAGAAGACTGACAATACGATCACCCGTATAGTAGATCACTGGGTGGAAAGCATGTTGGGAGGGTTCGTGACAGAATTCATATTCGATCAATTCATATCCTATTCTAAGGTAGAGAAGAGGTTCTTCAAAGGTTGAAAACATTGCCATTTTTAATCAAAATATTATTGTGCAAAAAGGGCATTCTGTGTAGCCACACAGAATGAATGACCTCTGATCAGAGTAAGAGTATGACATGAAGTGGGAAGTACTACCGAACCAATCGAGAAGGGGATAGATCCATCCATAGTCCACTAAGAGAATCAGTTGCGCACAAAGGAAATATTCCTCCAGCCACACCGCCTTCAAGTCAGCATAAGGGTAAGAACTCCCCCCACACCTCCACCACCGTCAGAAGAAGACATGGCCACACACATGAAGCTACACACCTTCAAGGATGTAGGAGATGAAGATATGGAACGATTTTGGTTTGTAGTAGAATTAGTATGGGCTGCAAAGAATGTGGATACCGATGCTATCAAAAGAGCGTAGATATCCCTCGCCTTTGAAGGAAGGGCCTTGGATTGGTATTTGGGATATGTAGGCCAGCATGTGGATCCATATATTCAAGAAATTAAGTAATCCTTAAAACAACAATTCTGGAAGCATAAGTCCTACTCGTAGCTACTAACTGACCTAAGAGACTTTAGATAGGGAAATTCTAAGTTTTTATGGGAAGCGAATCAACGGTTAAAGAAGGTTATCAGAGATGATGAATTTAAGTATAATGATAGGCAGTACAAGGAATGGTCTATCGCTATGCTGCTACCTCACCTGCATGGACCCATGGGTCAGTAGGTGATTGAGACAGAAGAGAAGGCCTTGGAAATTTATATGAAACTAGAAGTTGTGCCAAGAGATGATACTTAGTTTGGGGTGTAGTAGATCCAAGGGTACCTAGAGGCAATGCGCTTATAAATATAGAATCCGCAAAAATAACGAGGAAGAGAGGCTAGCCCAGACATATGGTGCATAATATGCAGGGTGTTCGACCATAACAAGGATCAGTGTCCTCTGCTGATGGACTGCATGCAGGTTGGGGGACCCAACCCATTGCGCCCTAAGGAGGCTGCGGGGCAATGTGGGCCAATTTTATGGCATGTTGATTTTCATGTGTCGGGCTACACGATACTAACCACTGTCCCCGTCTTGGTGCTTATGTTCAAGAATTGAAGCAACAATGGTTTCAATTCTTCTCCTCTGTGGGACATGACGAGCATAACTCTCATACCTATGACTTGATGATAGATCAAGGAAACCTATACAGGGTACAGGTTGACCCTTCTTCACCACTATCTCCCTCAAGCAAAGGAAGCTCCCCTGCAAGAGATAGGGGATGCAGAAGGGGTGGAGGCATAGGTCGGGGAAGAGGGAAATTGATCTGTTACAACTGTGGAGAAATAGGGCACTTTGCAAGGGAATATCCAAACCCTGCGCGACAATCTTGTCAATATCGTTGACAATTGAACCATGTGATTGAAGACTATCCGGTCCTGATATAAAAAATGCAGGAAAAACAACAAACACCTACGCAGAACGTACAGAGGGTTAAGGCAGAACCATGTGATGAAGGACCAAGTATTAATGTCATAACATGCAATGGCATGGCCACTGGAGGAGCTGAGGACAAGGCTACTGCTAAACCCCTCATCTGGAAGGCTGCTATCAAATAGGAAATCCTGGACCTACAGAAAGAGAAAGAAACCTTTGTCGCAACCTGCAAGGACTTTTCCAAGGATGAGGCATCTACCTCCAAGGCTCCAACAAACCTAAGAGTGGATGCTGATTTTAAGACATTCCTACAAGCATGTATGAAGTTGCTACGCAACCGAAAGGTGGTAGAAAATCTCCAAATGCTGATAGACAACTACGCAGAGAGAACTGACCCCCTACAAAGGTTAGAGATGTTCACAAACTATACAAACACAAGAAGCGCACTGGGAGGTAAATGTGGCTAACAACGCAGATTGGTGAATATGAAATGGATCATATCATTCTAGATCTGGGATCAGATGCGAACTTCCTATCCAAGAAAACATGGCAAAAGATGGGAGAACCTAAGCTGCAATGGTCTACTATACAGCTGCGCATGGTTAACCAACAAAAAATCATAACATTGGGGAGGTTGTCAAAGATTATGGTAGATATCACATGAGTCAAGGTATGCATAGATTTTGAGGTAATTCAGATTGTGGAAGATGCGGAACCCTATCCTACACTCCTGGGACTCGATTAGGTAATAGACATGGGAGTCATTATCAACTTAAAGAAAAGAAGCATGGCTTTTGAGAGTGAGGGTATGAGAGTGATAGTCCCTCTAGATCTTGCAGAAGGAGAACGAAATTAGGAACCAGTGCGTGAAGAAGACGAAGTGGATCATATTTATAAACTTACTACCCGAGATGAGGATTGGATTAATCCAACAGCTGATGGTGTGCTTTGCTGGGAAAAAGATAGCGAATTCTTCTCTGACTCTAATGGGGAGATTGAAAATTGGAAGAATCAGTTACATGACGTCTCTCTAGAGCGATGTATTAGAATCATGAAGAGCTTCTGGTGTATCTCCTTAGATGTAAGAGAACTACCCTACTTTTATGGTTATGGTAGTATTAGAGATTTTTTGCGAATATTCGAAGCCAAAGTCCCAAGGGAGAAAATACTGTGACCGCTTAACCTAGCAATGCGTGCGACCCCTACGTGGTGGTGGGAAACTCACAAGGGGACCTTCTAAGATTGACAAGAATGTCAAAAGATGACGATCATGTGGTTTGAACCCACGATTCACTTGTGCGTAAAGACTTTCCTTGGCCCAGGAGATTTGCGCGAGCACTTGTCCGCATGGATGGAGGAATGGTGTGAAATAAATACAGATGAATGGGTCCACCTAGTCATTCATGCCTTGGGACCAATCCGCATCGCATGGTATTTAGATGCAAGACTACATCAACACACCCACCACTAGGAAACCCTGAAGGATGAGTTCGTAGGGATGTTCGACTTGATAGGTGGAACAGTTCGACTTGATAGGTGGAACAGAGGCACTCGACAAAGCCCTGCATGATATAGATGCCTCAATATTTTATGAATCACACCCTCATGCGACATATGGGGAGCCAACATGGGAAACGCAGATGAAGGATATTGTCAACTGCTGCAATTTGTCAATGGAGGAATGCGATGAAGACCCATGAAATATCTCTATCCCAGAGTCAGAGGGAGAGTGCGCAGTTTTGGGACCCCACTGTAGACCGTCAATGTGACCTAGCCTCTTAAGTTGCGTGAAGTCAACATTGGAATGGAGGAGCAACCTAAGCTAGCTAAAATTGGGGACTACTAGGATGATGATACTGTTGGAAGAGTCGCGGAACTCCTCACAAAATACGAGGACATGTTTCCTACGAAATTCTAATAACTCAAAGGTATTACAGGGAACCTAGGGGTCATGCAAATTACTCTAAAACAAGATGCGCACCCTGTTATGAAACGAACTTATTGATTGAACCCCAAGTATAAGTAGAAAGTCAGGGAAGAGATCAAAAAAATGCTAGCCATAGGTATCATCGAACCAGTAGAACAATCAGATTGGGTAAGCCCTATGGTGGTCTAGGAGAAAAATGCTAAAGGAGAAACAAGAATTTGTGTTGGCCTACACAAATTGAACGATGCCTACATTCATGATCCCTTCCCTATGCCATTTTCAGATGAAATCCTTGATAGTGTGGGGGGGGGGGGGGGGGGGAAGGAGGCATACTCGTTCATGGACAGGTTCTCGGGCTACCATGAGATCAGGATCACACTTGAAGATCGCAACAAAACTAAGTTTGCCACTGAATGGGAATCTTTCCAGTACATGTTCATGTCATTTGGGCTCAAGAATGCCCCTGCCATATTTTCGCGGGTGGTGGTCGTAGTATTCAAGGAATTCATCAACAAGTTTTGGGAGGTATATTTTGATGACTGGACCATATTTGGGTTGGTAAAGAAGAATTTCTCAAACTTGCGCACGATGTTGGACGCCTATAGAAAGCACTAGATTTCCCTGAATATTAAGAAGTGCATATTTTGTGTACCCTTTGGGATCTTGCTGGGCCACATAGTCTGTTGACAAGGGTTGATGGTTGACCCCACCAAGGTAGTAGTTATCATCAACCTGGCAGTCCCTACAACTGAGAAATAGTTTTTCTCTATCTTTGGACATACATGATACTACAGGAAATTCATTCAAGGGTACGTGCTAATCACAACACCCATGGAAAAGTTTCTAAAGAAGTATGTTTCATTTTTTTGGGATGAGGAGTGTCAAAAGAGCTTCGAACTACTCAAGGAGAAGATGGTCTCTACGCCTATTCTCATATTTCATGACTGGGAAAAGGTTTTCCATGTTCATGTATTTGCGTCAGGGATCACCCTGGGAGTTGTCCCTACGCAGCCCAAGGATAGAGACATCAACCATCCAGTTGCATTTTCTAGTAGAAAACAATCTAGCGCAGAGCGCAACTACTCCACTACCGAGTGCGAGGGGTTGGCCATGGTATATGCCCTGCAAAAATACTGAAATTATCTGTTAGGAGGGTACTTCAAGATGTTTACCGATCACTTTGATTTGAAGTAATTAGTGAATAAGCCTATGTTGGGGGGGAAGATTTGTTGATGGCTGCTACTATTTCAAGAATATGACTTTGAGATTATCGTGAAGCTAAAGAAACTAAATACCGGGCCAGATCATTTATCCCGAATCGAAAGTGGTGAATAACTGACCAACCTAGAAGAAGGACTGCCCAATGCACAGTTGTTTGTGATTAATTTATTTGATATGCACTTCACCGACATCATTCACTTCTTAACTATGAGGATGGTGCCTGTAGACTATTCGGTACAACAGAAGAAAGAGCTGGCCACCCGCGCAGCGGATTTTACCATCATAGCGGGCCACCTGTATAAGATGGGAGCTGATGGGGTGCTGCGAAGATATGTGCTGGTGCATGAAAGACATGCCATCTTAGCAAAAGCCCACAAGGGCATAGCAGGAGGTCACTACATAGGGAAAGTGATGGTACAGAAGATCTTGGGAGTTGGGCTATGGTGGCCAACACTACATAGTGACTCTCATGAGTATTTCAAAGCCTGTGACATATACCTAAGGACAAAAAGACCTTCACGTAGAGATGAAATTCCCCTGCAACCACAGATGGCCCTGTAGGGGTTTGACAAATGGGCCATAGATTTTGTTGGGCCCATCAACCCTCCAGGGAAGAAGACAGGCGCATGCTATATCATCACTACGACTGATTATGTAACTAGATGGGTCGAAGTGCAAGCTGTGAAGGATTGCACTGCCAATATCACTGCGCACTTCATTTTTGAACATATTCTAGCCAGGTTTGGTTATCCAAAGATCTTGATGAGCGAAAGAGGTACGTGATTTTTTAATGAAACAATACATGCCTTGACTAAAGAATTCTGGATCCACCATGTGAAAAGCACCTCGTATCATCCATGGGAAAATGGAGTTGTGGAAGCTTTTAATAAAATCATGGAACAAGCACTAACCAAGGTCTATAATGCTGATCGCAGTGACTGGGATGTGCGCATCATGTTAGTCCTATGGGCCTATCGAACCACTTGCAAGAAACTGTCTGGGAAAAAAATGTTCCAGATTGTTTATGGAAAGGAGGACATTATGCCCATGGAGTATATTGTTCCTAGATTGTGCATCATAGCCTTTACGAATTCAACGGAGCCTAACATCATGGAGGAAAGATTAGCACAACTCCTGGCCTTGGAGGAAGATCAGTTCATTGATAACTTCCATCAGCAAGTCCAAAAGGCCGGGGAAAAAACATGGCATGATCGACATATTTGGAAAAAGGCCTTTGTGGAAGGAGAGTTGGTCCTACTGTACGATATCCAGTTTGCGAAGCACCTGAGGAAGTTCGGTTAGCACTGGCTAGGTCCTTATATGGTAAAGAAAATTACTGATGGAGGAGCTATCCAGCTAGCCACACTACATGGTGATATGGTACCAGGATATATCAATGGAATCTGGCTCAAAATATATCGGATCAAATGACTATATGGCTTGAGTAGTTGCATGGGGTGGAATGTGCATAGGAAGGGGGAAAAACACAGGCTAGACCGTGGTCCGCGCAGGTATTGATCGCAAGTCTAGAGGCCTAGAGAGGTGCGTTGGGAGTGCCGAGGTATGCTGGGAATGTAGGGGGTCTGCTGGAAGTGCAGGGGTAATATATAGCTGGGAAATCGTTATTGGAACAATAAAAATAGATAAAAAGAAAATTTTACTGTTGGAAGGAGCGGGCGACTGGCAATTAATGAGGCAATTTCTGAAGATTTTTTACCATTTATATGATGGTAAGTTTAATATAAACTTCACCGAAATGTTGGCCACCACCCAGGGCTATAAAAGAAGGAGGGGAGATCAAAAGAGGGTTTCGTGCATTCTAAACAACTTAAGCCTTGCAATTTCTAGTAACTATTGTCCTCTATTCATGTCTGGGCATGCCACCCCCTCTGATAGTAGCAACCCTGAGTTCATTTTCCATGCCAGAATGACTGCGACTAATCCCACTGAATCTTCCCAAACTAAGGCCTCGACGGAGCAAGAATCTCAGGAAGTACTAGAAGTCACCCCTGAGGTTTAGGAGGTTGTGTCCACACCAAGAAACAGAAAGTAGGTGGAGAAAAAGAAGGGGAAGGAAAAAGGCCAGCAACAAAGACCAGGGAGGACTGTGAAGTGGGCTGGGGTGAAGCCACACACCTCCCCTCAAAATGTGAAATCCTCGAGAATGGTGCCCCAGGCATGTTCGCCTAACCCATCAAAGAGACCTGTGTCTGCTTAGGAAGATGCTCGGCTCGATGAACCAATAAGCTGGCTACCACCCTATGTTCGGCCTCATAGGCCCTCATTGTGCACACCCAATAATCTCGATTGGATGCACACCTATCTGTAGATGCCTCTAATTCCAGACGAGGTCCCCATCATTGGAGAGTCCTTTGGCAAGCTCCACATGGTCAAGTTCAACGATCACGACCTAGGAAAACTAGAGGCCTTCCTCGAATTGGCACCAAAATTATACTGGGAAAGGGTATTGGAGTATGACATACTAAAGGTAGTCCCTATGCCATGGGCAAGTGGGTTGGTTGGGTCCAGGTTATTAAACCTACTGCAAATGCTTCACTTCAGCCGCTACAATATCACAGTCAGAGTTGTGTAACAACTGCTAGCTCTGGTCCATGACGACTGCTGGTGGATCCATGACTGCATTCCCATAGATGCAGCACTCATTCACTATATCAATGGTATTCCCATGAAGGGGATGAATCCCATGGAGCACGTTGGTAAGAAATATGAAAAACAGATCCCTGATAAGGTGCGTGATGATTAGCACGTTGAACAGATTACTAGGGGGTTCATGATCAGCACTATCAGTGACCCCGGTGCACGCATGGACACCCTATTGCTAGCATGCAAGATGATGTGCAAGTGAGAGGTTTCCACGGTCCTCGCATATGTAATTCATGTCATTGGCCGCTGCGAAAAAGGGGTCTTCTTCAACTGGTCCTAGTTCCTGTGTAGTGAATTTCTGGAGAATGTGCGTGAAGTCGAGGATCATGGAAGGGCCTTCTGCTACTCTTGGTTGCATGGGAAGCCCCGAAAGACTCGGTCCTACCCAAGCTCCAGCCGGATATGTGTGAAGGGACGCGGTATGTGAATATGTGGGATTCAAAGGATGAGAAGCACGTTGAAGATAATAAAGTCTCATGGGTTCTATTTCAGAGTGAGCTCATAGCTGCCATCCACTCCCAACCACGCTTGTCTCCAGCAATCTATGAGAAGTACAAAAGCATCGCAACATTCCAGGTATGACACATAATCTGCAGGTTTGGGGTCGCAAGGATCCAATGTGGATATCGTTGCCATATATGGTAGCGGACGAGGAGATTGACCGTCTTATTGCTACTTGGCTTCCCCACTGGAATCTAGGCTTCAAATCAGGTACGTAGGACACTGTAGGTACAAGTGCCAAGAAGGTCACCCCGCCAGATACTGCTAAGGAGACAGAAGGACATGGCAAGGATGCTGAAAAGGGTGCAAAATAGGAGTCGCGGTAAGATTTGGGCACGGAGGGTCTGGATGCACAGAGTACCGACTCCCCTCGTGGTACGAAACTAATTGGTGACCCTATTAAAGGCCAAATAAAGAAAGAACGAGCTACAAGGTCAGGTCAGGAAATAGGAGTTACTTTGACAGAGGAGGACCTAGAGTAGATTGCAAACGTAGTCACCCTCACCTCTAAAGATAAATGGCTGCCTTTGGAAGATAAGCATAAGGCCATGGTTGCTACATTCCAGTCTGAGCTCTGAGCTCTGCAGCTCAAAAATGACACCCTGAAAACAAGCATGATTCAAGCAAGGCCACCCCCAGTGACAGGCAGTGAATTGATCATCATAGCGGACAACTGCCTCTTCCCTCTGCCAATCGGAGCCCTCATTCTGAGCCCACCTGACTTAGGAGCGCAAGTCTAGGCCTACGTAGTGGTATAATTAGATTTAGCCTGACTATCGCATGAACCACTACAGGTCCTACACACATCCCTTTTTTAGGAGGCTCAACACAGAGACTGCTGAGTGCACTAACACCTCAGTATAGCTAAGTAGAAGATTATGGATAAAACCGCCAAAGTGTCCCAGGCACAGGCTACATGTACCCTCACCGCCACGCAACAAACAGAGTTGGAATGCCTAATCAGTAAGCTCTGCGTAGATGTCACTGAGGATATTCTGGTTTCTGCCACCCCCCATGCCAAAATTGAGGGGCTTGTTGTAGTGCTAAGGGATTTGAGGACCGAAATTCAGGTTGTCAAGACATAGATGGAACAACAGATTGCTACCTTATAGACCAAATTGTAGCTAGAAACTCCACCTGAGGTAAGAGCCCAGCAAGCTGCGCTGGTCATAGAGGCCACCAATACCGTTACATCTCAAATTTCTCAAGGTGCAAAGCTGTTGGAGACAACTATGCAACTATGGTCTAAGGTACATCATGACCCCCTCTTGCGTGATTTCAATCAAGAGCTTCACCAAAAGCAGGAAGAGTTTGAAAATATTGAAGCTATTATGTCAAATTTGGTTCTAGCTCAGAGCCTGGCACAACTGCATACCAGCCACACTATTAGAGATGACATTGAAGAGATCCACCAGAAAAATAAGGTCCTCAATGACCACCTCAAGCCTTGGGCTGATGAAGCCCTGAAGCTTTCTCAGGAAGTCGACATTGCAGTTAAGAAACTGAACCAAACCTTGGAAAGTGTCATTACCGTGACAGAAGGTCCAAGTTCGCAGAAGTTGGTGGATATTGCTCAGAACTTTGATGTGCAGAGAGGAGGAGTGTTGCCTCCACTATTTGATGCAATCAATAAGTTGTAGGCAAAGATACAAACCCCACAGTCGCAGTGACTTGGGACGAGTCACAACATTGTGTTGGGGGCCTGTTGGAACAGGGTTCCCTAACATATGTTTTTTATATAATTTTGTAATAGTCGGTCTTACATAAGGGGTTTTGGGGTGGATAAAAGCCCCTAATGTTTTGAAAAGGGTTAAAGGGTATCTCTAGGGTCCGCAAACCATGGTTTTTTGACCATCGAATAGCAAAGGCTATGATGTTATAAATAGATAAATAGTTGGGTATATTAAGTAAGACATAGGGTTGATGCTACGTGCGAATTGCTAAGATATTTTTTGGGTTTTTTTGGGTAAGGAATCCTATTGGTTGTGTGCACGAAGATCCTTAGTCCTGCTGTGTGCAGACCCCGCTAGGTTGTGTCCATGGGCTATGGTTGGGTTTTCAGTGGACCTTTAATGCTAATGAATGCAGAATATAGTTGAAGTATATTTGTGCTATCTGGATCAATTTTTTTTACTGTTGATGCGCATCTGTGGTATTTGTTTAAGCTGAAAGTAGATCTGTGGTATGAATTTAAGCTGTGAATGTATCTGTGATCTAGAATTAGCTGCGATTATAATGTTTTGTTATGGTATTTGTTGATGTTCATGTGGATACAAATGTATTTATGAGATCTGCTAATGATAGTAGCTTTGATATGGTTATGTACTAATTATACTGTTAAGGGTTTATGAATCGACTCATTCTGTGTGAACCTGATAAGCCTCACGCACAAATCTTCCTTAATTACCTACTCTCTCCGAGGGTGCAGAATCCTGGTTCCAACACCCTCCCATACAACCTTGGGTGAGACCTTGGCCTACGAAAGCATGTCATTTCTGAAAGGGCTAGTAGTATAGGGGTTTTTTTGGCAAACCTTAACCTCCAAACCTAGGTCAGGACCCCTTAAGCCAATAGGTAAGGCCAGTAGGATCCTATGACATCCCATAAAATGGTAATATGGCTTGTGGTTGTAAGATTATAGATACAGGTGGTTGTTGTAAACCAGCCAAAGGAGGTGGAGTATAGAAGGCCATGAATTGAGGGTAATGGGTTGAGGGACCCACCTGAGATGGTTAAGGTAAAACCAAATGAGCCTGTAAATGGGGTAATGAAGTATTAATAGGTGTGTAATATCCCAAAATTGGGATTTCACAACAAGCCTGCTGGAATAATGCACTTTTGGGAGATTTATGCATAGAAATGAGTTTTTAGCCCTTCGATCCCTTAGATCGGCAAAATTGGAGTCTATATCCAAACGGGGATCAAAAACAAATCAAACTAGGTGTGGTAAATAGATCTCCCACCACCTAGTCTAGCTGAAAAACACCCTACAAGAGGGGCTGTAGCTATGCACAAAAAACTACTTCAGAAATAATGCAGTCTTGGAAACCATGAGAAGGAGGCCATCAAATAAGATCAAATTTTTAATATACAACAACAAATCAGATTTACAATGATGATTTTACATTATACAGTAGAATACATAAGACAAGAGAGAAATAAATCTTCAGAAAAGAAGGCTGCAACACATGTATAAACTGCAAAATGGCTTAACAACATTATTTTATGGAGCTGCAGTAGCTGAATGTTACACTTCAGATCTAGAGCAGATCTGTGTACAAAATATCATATCCATTTTAGATTTATACATTATAAAGGCTCTATTACAAGATCCCCTTGGGGTTTTGACCAAATCATGCATTACAAAGAGTAGATCTGAGTTTTAAGTGGAAGATCTGTAATATTATTCAGAAATTTCTGAAGATGAATTTACATTAAAACATATCGGATATAAACAAAACATGGATCAACAAGCTAATCCATGGATCACCAAAGTGAAAGGCAAATCCCAACACCAGAGATCTCTCATCAAAAATGGGATCAAAACACCCTGCACAACCTCCACTGAAAATAACGTAGTCCCTCCAGGGAAAATACATTGTAGCTTGAATAACAAAGTTGGCCTAATGCCAAGATACAAATATGAAGCTCAAACAATTGATTCACTCTTCTAGGATGTTAAAATACTCACTCGCTGAGAAGAGGCACCAATACAAGCTAGATCTGAGCAGATCTAGTGTTCCACTTGCTGCAGCCTACAAAAGCAACCAATCTCTCATTGGATCTACGTTGCAGTTGGAAATAGAGCTTGGAAAAATTCCTAATAGTAGATAAAATCAGCAATACTCCTGCAAGAATCCTCAATGGAAGAGGTGAAATACCTGCATAGGAACTCCAAGTGCTAAGCAGCAATATTCTCCACTGAACGAAAGAGAATGGTATTTGTCTAAACAGACAAGATACTCAGAAATATAGACAATCAACAACCTTCTATTGCTGCCTTCCCCTTCCTTTTATAAGATGAAAGCCTTTGCAAACCCCAAACCACCTTGATGAGTTAGGTATTTTCACATGAGGGGCCTCCTTCTAGAACTGCGCTGTCCCTTCATGAGGTGCATTGTATCTAGACAATGTTGTAGATTTGGTCAAGGTTGACCCAGTCTCATAGCTCAAACCCCTTTCACACCTGCAAGTGATTTGTTTACATGGCCCAGATTTATCCATGGTCATATGGGCATTGATTTATTCATTCTTTTAGGATTTTTACATGTCCTCCTTTATTCATTTATTCATGCAACAGAAAATGAGACAAAATTGCATATTCCTCTTAGCTTAGGCTAAGTAGGAACATTACAGTCCTCCCCTCCAAAATGTTGCTTGTCCTCAAGCAACTAATAGGGTGAGAGTTGTATTACTTCCCCTCCTCCATTAGTGACACCATCAATGATCAAGTCCTCATCATAAGCCAAGTTTTCATCAAGCCAATACATCATGAATTGTTCCTCCAAGGTCAACATAAGACGTGCATCCTCCATCCCACCAGGAGTGAAAAATTCAACAGATATAAGCACGGTTGGAGAAATTCTCCATCTAGAACATGTAGCATGATGTACAAAGAGAAGTTCCAATCCATGTGGTACATACAAACTACCCATCCTCCCTCTATACAATCCCATAAACAATACAACTATATCATCCAAGTATGGGAGAAAGACAACATAGATGCAAACATAAATCTAATCTTGAGGAGGTGGGTCAAAATCCCACATGTGATGCCAGTGCAGTTCATCCCCTGCCTGCATTAGATCAAGGTGTGTCAAGTGGCATTCCCACCACACATTTGCTGCATGAGTCACCTTAATATGGCTGAAGATATCAGATATGTTTGGTGCCTTTGGAAAGCACCCATGATGAAAAGAAATCTCCCTTTGCACAACAAGGGAGTGGCCAAGTTCAACATTTCTATTGGTCCACCAAAGGCTATGAGATCCACATGATCTCTCACTCCCTTTAGGAGTCATAACCTGTAAAAACATGGTAAAATGATATGACAAATCAGAAGATAAAGCTTGCTCTACATGATCAAATCCTTTACCATCAAAGTTTCCCATACACATGGAGTTGTGCATGGACATTTCCTCTCTCTCAAAAGAAGGAAGAAATAGCTGAAATGACTCTTGCATAGAGTCCATTGGTTGTCCCAACTCCACATAGCCCATGCACTCTTGAAAGTGCTAATTTAGTTCCTCTGTCAAGCCTTCCCAATCAAAGCTCCTCATGACCAGGGTATAGATCTTCTTTGAATGCATATGGCTGAGAAGGAATTCTTTGTGTGCCCCTTGTAGTATCTTCTACTTGAGCTTGGAAGCTCTAGCCAAGAAGACCCTACCATGATGATAGATGACTCCTCGTTGGACTAAGTAGCCCTCTTCTTGCTGCATGTCATATAGTATCATACCTGTGTGGAGATCTTTGGAATACTCTACAAGAAGTTGAGATTTCCAATACAGATCCACACTGTTCAACAATGACAACGTTGATGATACATCCATGGAAGTGCCTGTCATGTTGCTGATCTCTTCTTTGACTTCTCTCTTGCCAAATTTGTGTGTTGGAAGGTTGATCTCCCATTCTTCTCCTCCAAAAGCACATATCTAGAAAAGAGACAGGGTAATAGTGATGCAGGGAGAAGATCCCCCTCACTCTTGAGCTGTCCCAAGCTCTCCAACCCTGTAGATTGGTCTCCCGTTGCTCAAATCCCTCCTAGATCTAGATTTGGAGCAGCACTTTATGAGGCCTCCCCCACAAGATCTGAATCTGGTGGCCTCCCAGGTTGTTTTCCACTAGATAGGAATGTCCCATACATAATTCTCATGAACATTAGAGAAGGGACTGTGATATCCTTGCTTCCACTACACAGATCCATCTCTATTTTTTGTGTGGAAGTGTTGGGTGAGGGATAAGTATGCATGCCTTGGATTATTTGAGGTTTAACACTCTTCATGTCCACCCATTCCATTTGCAGAGCCTTCCAATCAGTGGTGACTTTCCCCAATGTAATCAACCATTGGACACCGAAAATGATATTGGTGTCTTGTATGTGAACTACAAAAAAACGATCCAACAAGGTGTAGGACCCCATAGTGACTAAGAGTGATGGGACATATTACATGCAATGCATTGTCCTATCTCCTAGGACCGAAATAGAGAATCCTTCAAAAATATCAGTGGGGATTGCTCTCCTCTACACAAGATGAGCATCAATAAAATTGTGAGTTTCCCCACTGTCAATCAGTACAGATACCCTCTGATTCATGATTGAACCTTGTACTCTTAGGGTCAAGTACTTAGGCACTTCTCTCAAATATGCAAGAGTTCCACCTATTGGAGCAAAGGTTCCATCCCCATCTCCAGATGGTGTTGGATCTCCCTCAACATTATCAGCGCTGTGACCCCTTCTTGGTTCATCATCTTCATCTTCCTCCTCAAAATCTGAGAAGACTTCTATGTAGTGTGCTTTCCCAGCAGCACATCTATGTCTAGGTGCCCATGACTCTTGGCAAGTGAAACATAGTATCTTCTTTCTCAGCCCCCTCTTGACTTCAATATCAAGAGGCTTCTTGAATGAGCTCTCCTTGGAAGGAGCTATTTTTTCTTCCTTCCCTTTAGAAAGGTGAGGGGCTTTGTTCTAGAAAGTTTCCTTTTCTTTTGGCAAGGCATCTTGGAGGTCTCTAGCCCTCTCAATGGCATCATGCAAAGTGATGGGCTTGGTATATTTAACCAAACCATGCAAAGGTTCTTCCAAACCATCGATGAACATGTACAACCTCCTTGCTGCAGACAGACTAGGAACCATAATAGATAATCTCAAAAACTCAGAGATATAAGTTTCTACATTTCTTGATTGCTTTAACTTTGCAAGGCTCATGAAAGGTGCTTCTGGATCCTTTCTGTCAATCCTCTCCACCAATCTTCTATTGAATTCATAATAGGCAGTCACATTGGCATGGCCCAATGTAGACAACCCATGGAACCACCACTTGTGTGCTTCACCTTCAAAGTGCAGCACTGCAATCTTGATGGCTTCAGTCTCGAGGACTTTGGTCAACTGAAAGTAGATGTCAAAATTTTCTACCCATGCCTTGGCAGAACTAGTGGATGACCCATCAAACTTGGGAAAAAATAATCTGCCCATAGAGTGATGTCTATCATGATTAGGGAGGAACCCACCATCTCTATATTGATGGCTTGGTCTTATTTTGTTCTTAAGGTGATAAAAATCTTGGAAAATCAAGTGGTCCTTGAATCTCTAATTCTGGGAATCATATTCCACAAATTATTCTTCAAGGGATGCTTGCTCTTGTGGTCCTTCACTATCCACAGCCAAGAAGGTAGGCATAGTGGAGGATTGTGGAGCTTGTTGAGCTTGTGGCTGGTTCACTGGTTGACCAGTCCAGTGGTGAGACATGCCAGAGATTTCCCCAAGATGAAATCTCCCAGGAGATTCCATCATCCTGTCCATTATCATCTCTTTGATCTCTCTAGCAAGGTCTTGCATGGCCACCAAAAGAGTTCTTTCAAACTCTTCTCCTTCTTTATCACTTCTAGTTTCAGGGGCTTTACCCTTGTCTTGATCCTCAGTGGTGTAATGAAAATTCTTGTGGCTTATGTTCTGATACCTCTTCTTCCTCTCAGTAAGATGCTCATCTTCTTCTAAATGCAGCATGCCTATGATTCTCCAATGAAAGCACAGGCTGTGCCAAGAAAGGGGCTCTGATACCACTGTAATATCCCAAAATTAGGATTGCACAACAAGCCTACTGGAATAACGCACTTCTGGGAGATTTATGAATAGAAATGATTTTGTAGCCCTTGGATCCCTTAGATCAGTAGATTTGGAGTCTAGATCCAAAAAGGTAACAAAAACACATCAAACTAGGTGTGGTAAACAGATCTCCCACCACCTATTCTAGTTGAAAAACACCCTACAAGAGGGGTTGCAACTATGCACAACAAACTGGTTCAAAAATAATGCAGTCTTGGAAAGCATGAGCAGGAGGCCATCAAATAAGATCAAGTTTTGAATATACAGCAGAAAATCAGATTTACAATGATGTTCTTACATTATACAGTAGAATATAGAAGACAAGAGAGAAAGAAATCTTTAGAAAAGAAGGCTGCAACACATGTATAAACTGTAAAATGGCTTAACAACATTATTTTATGGAGCTGCAACAGCTAAATGTTACACTTCAGATCTAGAGAAGATCTGTGTACAAAAGATCAGATCCATTTCATATCTGTACACTAGAAAGGCTCTATTACAAGATCCCCTTGGGGTTTTGACCAAATCATGCATTAAAAAGAGTAGATCTAAGTTTTATGTAATATTCCTAATTAGCCCAAGCTAATAGGAATATTTCATTTTGTTTCTTTTCTATTATTTGATCAATAAAATGTAAAGGAGGACATGAAAAAATCCTTAAATCAAAGAATAAATACATGCCTAATGTGAAAAGGGATAAATCTGGGCCTTTGTAATAAAATCCACTTGTGTGTAAAACAGGATTGAGACAATTGACTAGGTCAATAGGACCAAATCTTAGTTCTATCTAGATTCATTGAACCATCTAGAGGCTCAGCGCAGTTTTAGATGGAACGACTTCATGTGAAAGGAGTTAAAGTTTTGTAAGTGGTTTACGGTTTTTCACATCCTCATCTTATAAAAGGAAGGAGAAGGCTCAAGGAAAAGGTTGTTGAAGATATTTAGAATTGAGTCTGCTTAGACTAATTCAAATTCTCTAGGTTGTTTAGCCTGAGAATTTTTTTGCATAGCACAAGAGGGTTTCCTGTTTAGGAATCCACTCTCTCCTTCCATTGAGCAGCTCTTGGAGGAGGTTGTTTTGCTTTGTCCACTATCAGGCTTTGAGGCCAAGCTCCATCTCTCTTAGGTAATGTAAATCCAGTTAGGATTTACTTGTTTCAGTGAGCTGTAGCAAGTGGGATTCTAGATCTGCAAAGATCTAGCTTGTTTTGGGAGCCTCATCTCACGGAGTGTGTCTTTTAACCTCCTAGAAGAGTGCCTCTCCTGATTGTGCTTCAGATCCATATATTGGCATCAGGCAAAAATTTTCTCCACTTAATTAGCGCAGTCCCTTGAGGAAACTGTTTCCTTTTTGCAGGCAGAGTTGTAGTGTGGGTTTTGCATCAGTTTGGAGGATAGATCTATGGTGAAAGGGATCCTTCCCTTCACTATGGTGATCCATAGATTCGCCAACCAATATATGCTCCATTTTAGATATGATATGCTATGTATCATGTTCTTCAGAAATTTCTGAAGTTTACTGAAGATCCATGGTGTAGATCTCAGATCTAAGCATTGTTATTCATATTCTGCTGAGACCCCCAACGGGAATGTACTACAAAGCTCTTTTTGCATATAGGTCCAATTAAGATCTATCATTTTGTACTCAGATATATTCTATATTTGAAATATAATTAAACACTACTTCAGATTCTTGAATATTGCACTGTTTGGCTCATCTTGCATTTCCTTGTATCATAATGCTTGGTTTTGAGGCCTTTCTTCATGTATAAATCTGTATTTTCTAATATAAAGCCATGGAATCACATTATAAACTTTCCATACTAATGTTCCATCATTATTTCAGTTAAAACCTTCATAAAATCACGTTGTATAAGCTTCAGTACATTCTTCATAATTTAAGCTATGGGAAATCAAGGTTTTTAAGCCTAGTTGGGGAAGGAGGAACTGTTTAACCTAGCTTGAATTATTTTTTTGAGCTAAAATTTGGATCATAGGTCCCTCATGACCTAAGCTATCAGATCCAACCATCATCCCACCTTATTTTTGTGCATATACCTGAATACACGCATTTTAGGGCCAAAATCACCTCTTTTCCCCACCCTTTTGAGTCCAAGGTGAGTTATAAGCTACTGCATGATCATTTAATTGGAGGATATGCCATTGGAAATCTTTTATGATGCATATTGATGCAGCTCCAACTCTGGAATACCTTAGGGTATTTTCATTGTTGTAGAAATTCCAGATTTGGAATATTATAGTGGTATCAGAGCAACATCTTTGGCTCAGCCTGTGGCTTCAAGCCAAAGTGTTGTAAAGCAAGGAGAAAGGTTAGAATGATGAAGAATATGAGTTTTACCTCATCATATTCCATATCCATGAAGAGCCTCCTCAAAGAGAGTAGACAGACAAAGGAGGAAGAAGAAGAAAATGAAACTCCTAGAAGGTTTCAAGAAGGAGAGGAAGACCCATGCACTTCCTACCCTCACAAATAAGATGAATTGTATAGAAAAAACAAGAGCATGGCTCCACCACTTGGGAGAATGAAAGAAGAGGAGATCTCCCTGCTCCTTTTTTGGAATATGAAGGGTATTGAAGAAGATCTCAAGAAGATTGAAAGGGTGGAGACTTGTACCAGCACTGGCACAAACTTGGAGGAGAAACCTTCATGTTCAGTAATGGAGGAAGAATACAAAGTTGCAGAAGAAAATATTACTTCTACATCCCACCAAGGTATGATTAAAAATCCATTTGTTGTCATCTCAGCACATTGCATGAAGAGATCTACATTTCTGTATGCTGCTGATTTCAAGCAACAAAGTTGCATTGCGTTGTGCAAGAGCAGTAAAGAAGAAAGGAAGCACCATTCCTCCTGGGGGAATTCAAATTTCAGCTTCATTCATGAAGAAATGGAGGAAGAAATTATGAATGGTATACATCTTGAAGTGAGAAACCTTTTCTCCTTTCTAGATGCATCTTTCTCAATGAGCACTCCCCGACTCAAAGAGAAACTTCTACCTGTAGAAGATCCAGAACCTCAATGTTTTTGGAAGGACATAGATGAGAGGTCTTTTCTCGAAGATATCAAAGGGATTGCATTTCACAATCCCCTGAAATGTGGAAGGTGTAAAACCATGAGGACACGAAGAGAATATGGGGAAGAGGGCCAACCTCATTCCTATCCATTGCAGAAGGTTGAAACACCTAGGAAGGTGATTGGATTGCGCAGTGGAAGCATGGATGGTCTTATCCACTCATTTATTCAGTCATATCTCATTAAATAGGTCTCATTATATGAATATTATGGCACCATCCATGGGCAGCATGTTTCATCACTATCAAAGGATGAGACCCTGAATATTGCAGAAGGAAAAGAGGAGGGCAAGTTTCACATGATGAGAAACATTTGCACCTGTTTATTTCAGCATAATAATGAAAAAATAAGGCAAAGTGATCTATTCAAGCAAAGCAAGGACACATTAGTCCATACATTCTTCCATGATCTATACCTTGATGTCTCCTTACTTGAAGGAATTCCACCAAGGAGTTCCCATGATGAGCAGAATAGAAAAGTGTTCCCTCAACCTTGTGCATCCATGCCATCTCTTTCTAAGAGGGAAGAAAACACAACATTGGAGACTTTGGGTAAGAAGCATGATTATGTAAATCACATCTTATTTCATGATTACATGTATTCTCTTACTTTACATTTGTAGGCCATAACTCCCAAAGGGAGTGTTTTACCTTACAAGCTTCATTGCCAACTATGGGCCAAGATTATTTTCAGATATGGCCACTCCCTTGATGGGCTAAGGGAGGTGTTAAAACATGATGGGTGCTTCCCTAAGGCACCAAATATACATTTCACTTTCATCCATGGTGAAATGATAAGTGCAGCAATTAAGTGGCATGCAAACCACTTACCATATCTAGATCTGAAGCAGGGAGGAGATCACCTGTGTTGGTTCCTATTGGGTGAGTTTGGGTACCACCCAAGGTTTCTAAATTTTTTGTCTCATGCCTTGTATTTCAAGAAAAGAATGACTAATAAGAAGGCATGTTTGTTTTGGTTGATGAGGAGAGAGTATGGACACCCCATGATGAATTCCATGTCCATACATCTACTTGTATCCATGATGTATGTACATCTATTTCTATTTAGAATGAATATCATAATCATGTATGTAATTTGGGTTGGCAGAAGATGTAACCTTCTCATGGGATGGCATAAGGGAGCATGTTTATGTCATGATGTTAATGATGCTCCAATATTTATTGTAAACTTGAGAGGAGGAAAGGTACAATGGGTGAATGTATCCATTGGGAATGCAATCTCCCAGATTCATTTGCATTTCAAGAAGAGGATAGAACCTTATATGGTTGCTGCATTATATAATGTGTTTTCTTATATAGAAGGTCATGTATTGGGCTTATGTCATGGGAAGGGATCTCTCACAAAGGAGAACTTGGAGCAAGACATGTGTTGCTTGAATCATGCTCAACCAACACCTGTGATCCTCCATTATTTCCAAGCTTTGAAGAAGCTTATGGCAGAAAAAAGGTGGTGGGATGGCCGCTTATTGTATCATGATTTGAGGCAGTTAGAGGATGGACAAAGCTGGTCTCAAAGGAGGGACTTGGGTCACCATCCAATGACACTTAGTCCATATTTTTGTTGAAGCACCTATGGTAAAAATGATTTTTTTCACTATATGCATAGGAGGTTGGGCAAGAAAGATCACTAGAATCCATGAAGAGAATCATGAAGGTCCAAGCTCCTCTTGGCTTCATGAGAACTACATTTTTTCAGCCCAGGATCAATAGCTCCACATCCATCATCAATGGGAAGAGGGACAACATGAGTTGAGTATATTTATCTCTCATTTCCAGCCTTATAACCCCTACTTAATGCACATGATGGGGATTAATGGTTGTTTCTAAGAGTTATCAAGAATGTATCCTCTTATTTGGATGATAGCATGGAGAGTAAAGGCTCTTAAAGGGGTTGAAGTACCCTATATTTACAATCTCTCATGCCTTGTGAAAACCAATGGACAACTTGTAATTCTTCCTTTGTATCTCCCAATTCTTCATGATGACAGCTATATGGTTCATTCTGGGGAGGACACAATTCCATTGGAGATTTTGGCAGCACTCACCTTGCAGTTTCTTGAGGACAAGCAAAAATTTTGGAGGGGAGGACTGTAATATTCCTAATTAGCCCAAGCTAATAGGAATATTTCATTTTGTTTCTTTCTATTATTTGATGAATAAATTTAAATGAGGACATGAAAAAATCCTTAAATCAAAGAATAAATTCATGCCCAATGTGAAAAGGGATAAATCTAGGCCTTTGTAATAAAATCCACTTGTGTGTGAAACAAGATTGAGACAATTGACTACATCAACAGGACCAAATCTCAATTCTGTCTAGATTCATTGAACCATCTAGAGGCTCAACACAATTTTAGATGGAAGGGCTTCATGTGAAAGGAGCTAAAGTTTTGTAAGTGGTTTAGGCTTTTTCACATCCTCATATTATAAAAGGAAGGAGAAGGCTCAAGGAAAAGGTTGTTTAAGATATTCAAAATTGAGTCTGCTTAGACTAATTTGAATTATCTAAGTTGTTTAGCCTGTGAATTGTGCTGCATAGCACAAGAGGGTTTCCTGTTTAGGAATCCTCTCTCTCCTTCCATTGAGCAGCTCTTGGAGGAGGTTGTTTTTCTTTGTCCACTATCAAGATTTGAGGCCAAGCACCATCTCTCTTAGCTAGCATAAATATGGTCAGGATTTACTTGTTTCAGTGAGCTGCAGCAAGTGGGATTCTAGATCTGCAAAGATCTAGCTTGTTTTGGGAGCCTCTTCTCACGGAGTGTGTCTTTTAACCTCCTGGAAGAGTGCCTATCCTAATTTTTCTTCACATCCATATCTTGGCATCAGGCCAAACTGTTCTCCACTTCATCGGTGTAGTCCCTTGAGTAAATTGCATCCTTTTTGCAGGCAGAGTTACAGTGTGGGTTTTGCATCAGTTTGGAGGATAGATCTCTCGAGAAAGGGATCCTTCCCTTCACTGTGGTGATCCATAGATTGGCCAACCAATCTATGTTCCATTTAAGATCTAATTTGATATGCATCATGTTATTTAGAAATTTCTGAATTTTACTGCAGATCCATGGTGTAGATCTAAGATCTAATCATTGTTATTCATCTTCTGCTGAGACCCCTAAGGGGAATGTACTAAAAAGCTCTTCTTGCATATAGATCCCATTTAGATCTATCATTTTGTACTCAGATATGTTATATATCTAAAAGATAATTAAAAACTACTTCAGCTTCCTAAATATTACACTATCTGATTCATCTTGCATTTCCTTGTATCATAATGCTTGGTTTTGAGGCATTTCTTCATGTATAAATCTATATTTTCTAATATAAATCCATGGAATCACATTATAAACTTTCCATACTGATGTTCCATAGTTATTTCAGTTAAATCCATCAGAAAATCATGCTATAGAAGCTTCAGTACATTTTGCATAATTTAAGCAATGGGAAATCAGGGTTTTTAAGCCTAGTTGGGGAAGGAGGAACTGTTTAACCTAGCTATAATTATTTTTTTGAGCTTAAATTCGGAGCATAGTTCCCTCATGACCTAATATATCAGATCCAACCATCATCCTGCCTTATTTTTATGCAGATACCTGAATACACTCATTTTAGGGCCAAACTCACCTCTTTTCCCCACCCTTTTGAGTCCAAGCTGAGTTATAAGTTGTTGCATAGTAATTTAATTGAAGGATATGTCATTGAAAATATTTTATAAGGCATATTTCTACATCTAAAACTATGGAATACCTTAGGGTATTCTCATTGTTGTAGAAATTCTAGATTTGGAATATTACATTTTAAGTGGTAGATCTGCAATATTATTAAAAAGTTTCTGAATAAGAATTTACATTAAAATAGATCAGATCTAAACATAACATGGATCAGCAAGATAATCCATGGATCACCAAATTTAAAGGCAAAGCGCAACACCAGAGATCTCTCATAAAAAATGGGATCAAAACACCCTACAAAACCTCCACTGAAAATAACGTAGTCCCTCAAGGGAAACTGCATTGTAGCTTGAATAAAAAATTTGGCCTGACACCAAGATAAAAATCTGAAGCTCAAACAACTGATGCACTCTTCCAGGAGATTAAAAGACAGACTCGCTGAGAAGAGGCACCAATACAAGCTAGATCTGAGCAGATCTAGTGTTCCACTTGTTGCAGCCTACAAAAGAAACCAAACCCTCACTGGATCTGCATTGCAGTTGGAAGTAGAGCTTGGCCGAATTCCTGATAGTGGATGAAATCAGCAAGACTCCTCCAGGAATCGTCAATGGAAGAGGTGAAATCCCTGCATAGGAACTCCAAGTGCTAAGCAGCACTATTCTCCACTGAACAGTAGAGAATGGTATTTGTCTAAACATACAAGATACTCATAAATATGGACAATCAACAAAATTCTCTTGCTGCCTTCCCCTTCTTTTTATAAGATGAAAGCCTTTTCAAACCCTAAACCACCTTGATGAGTTAGCTCTTTTCACATGAGGGGCCTCCTTCTAGAACCGTGTTGTCACTTGATGAGGTGCATTGTATGTAGACAGTGTTGTAGATTTGGTCAAGGTTGACCCAGTCTCATAGCTCAAACCCCTTTCACACCTGCAAGTGATTTGTTTACATGGCCCAGATTTATTCATGTTCATATGGGCATTGATTTATTCATTATTTTAGGAGTTTTACATGTCCTCATTTATTCATTTATTCATGCAACAGAAAATGAGACAAAATTGCATATTCCTCTTAGCTTAGGCTAAGTAGGAATATTACAAGGTGCAACATGTTGAACCAGTTGGTGTGAATGCACAACCGTTTGTGGGTGAACAGGGAGGATAGGTTGCCACTGACAAATAGTCATTCTAACATTTAGGTGACCATAAAATGATGGAGTACTGTCAAAATGGGTGACCATAGGTTTCCCCCCAGTATGAGGAGTATAATAATATGGAATATATTTATCTCCATATGGTGGGAGTCAAGTCAAAATTAAACTGGATGGAAGGTACCGAGATGGACCATATTAATGTTGAACTGGAGATGTGTATAAAGGATCAAGTCATTCAGTACCCATTACAGATGTACGAGATAAGATACCAGAATATGACATCTGTGAAGTCCATGGATGTGAGGAGGCACCAGAGTAGGTTCCAAATAATTATTGGTGACCCAGTGGGATGGACGGACCACCATAAATATGTGACTCGAGTGACGTGGTAAACATCGATGGAGTAGCAACAGTAGATGTTGTCGCAACTGTAACAGATGGTACAGCCAGAGATGTTAAATCATCCATGGTCAAATGACCCAGTGAATACACTAGAGGATCTATGGGAACTTGGATTGAAATAGGATCAACTGAAGTGGTGTAAGTTAATTGAGGAAAATACTCCTAAAGATAAAGCCTCGACCCACAATAAGTAGGAGTTTAGGGTATTTCTTCTTGTTGAGGTTCTTCCTCAATCGAAATTAAACCAGGTGGAAGGATTTTGACCTCAGGCTCGAGATATATTTCAGGTGGTTGACTGCGCGATAAAAGGGAAGACTCAATGGCTACGGATGAATGAGGAGCGACGGATGCAGGAACAACTTCTTGTTGTTCGAATTTGGGATCTAGATGTTCTGGTAAAAGAACGATGGGATTTGAATCAACTTCCAGTTGAAAAACGTCGGGTTCTAGATGTATGGTCTCATTGATTGAAACTTTAGTGTCCATAGGTAGCGATGAGGAATTTGTTTTGACGATAGTAGATAAACTATGATGTGTAGAAATGACTCGAGATAACTTTGGTAGATGTGATGAAGATGATGCACCAGAGGTACTGATGGTATTGGATTCGGTAGAACGGAGTCACCTTCGCTGACCAGAAATGGATTCTGGTGGTAAAGGTGGTTTAAGCCCTATTCTACGTGATTGAATAGGAAAGGGTTGTTCTTATTCCAGGATGATTGATTGATTTTATTACAAAAAAAATAAAAATAAAAGGGTGATACTAGTCAAAAGGTTTACCAAGTAATTTTTAACTACATAATACCTCCTGGCAAACTAAGAAGTGATGCAGGAGAATCAAGGACCTAGCCAGCAATGTGACGTCTTGGTCACATGTTGTGGCTAATTTTAAATAAAATAGACTGAGGAATAATATAATTTATTATTTTATTAAATTTGTTATTTATTTTTGGAGCATTGTTAATTTGTTTTGAAATTAAATAAATATGGAATAAATTTAGCAATTGGTTTCTCTCCCTGTGTGGATGTAGAGCCAACATAGGGATAAGCCTAAAAAATATGAAGGTAATAATTTATTGAGAAAACCTATTCTAAGAGAAGAAGTTCTATTCCTCAAGTATAAATAGTTGGAGGATGGTAAGGGAACCTCAAGTTTTTTTGGTCGATATGTAGATTCCAAATTTTTATGGGAAGATTTCATCAGTAGATTATTCATATCTAATGAAATGATCTTATGAATTGGTTTATTTCTGAAATTTTATTATACATATATATATTGATAGAGTGCGTGAGTGCAGGAGATTGACTCCATATTGAAGACACATTCTACGTTGGGGAAAAGAGTGCGACTATGGGTATAGTGGAGCCATGGGACGATGCAGTTGCAGCTCCGTAATAGCTCAAAGGTCAATTATGAAAATATGAAATGCTTTCAAAACACCACAGTGTGGGAGTGCTGAAAAATGGTTTTATAAAACCGTGATGGTAAGCGAATTAGAAGAGTCGATTTGCACAGATATTCTGTCGTCGATACAAGTTGAATGTAGAAACCACAGTGGTGTGCATGGAAATCTGGTTGAGTTGTATTGTGTATGGTGAGAATAATGTTGACACTACATGTGCACAGGTTATAACATGCAGACAAAAGTGCAACTTTGCTTACAATGGTTTTGATACCTTGAACCTCACGTAAACCACCATCTTCATTGAATTGGTAGCTGGCTTCAATAACGACTACGTTTTTCCTTGTGGGCTGCATAACTTTTAAATCCAATTTGAATTTGTGTCAAATCCACATGCTACTTGGCTACGTTGTGGAGTCATAGCTGTGTTGCACTATATGAGTGTGGGTTCAAGCGTATGCTTGCGTTGAGTTTAGTTGGTTTTAAAAACAAACAAAAATGAATCCATACTTGCAAAACACTATTTGGATATTATTGTATGTACAATCATGGTCCTTAACGAATTCTTCTCGAAGGTTTTGGAATGAAGTTTGCATTAGAAAAAAGACAACAGCAATAAGCCTGAATGTTATATGTGTTAATAGGAGTAGAAATTATAATTGTCATTAAACGGTGAATAAAGAAGAAGTCCATCAAATTCGAGCATAAACCCGGCCTTAGTAAAATTATACATTTTACTACAATGAATTGATTGGTAGTAATTGTGTGTTGTTTATTCCTACATCAAGAAGTATGGGCAAGAAATCTCCCTGAATGCTATGTTTGGTGTATCACAAGTTACAAGGTAGTCGACTCGGTTACCTATGGATGGTAAGCAACCTAAATTTTTCCTCCCAAATATACTCGAAGGTACATTGAGGCCCAAGTCCATGTTAGTGTTGTCTAATATGAAACCGTATAGTGAGAGCACCCCCTTATACTTTTCGTACTAGAAAACTACCCAATATAGCTGAAGGTACGTGGACAAAATCTGATGTACTTGTGTAAGTGGAGTGGGATTTCACACTCAGAATGTATCGCAGACAAGTTAGTGACAACTGCTATGTTTAGCAATGCCACAACATGTCTCTAGCCTAGAACCTCTAAGTGTTATTGTTAATATTACAATGCTTTCTTAGGTTGATTGAGGTGAATTTTATGCTGATCTTGCTTAACAGTTTATCTTTCAGGTTCACCGTGAGATGTAATGGGAAATTCCTAAAACGAAAACTATATGAGCAACAATCTTTTCAATTTAGTTTTTTCAATGAAAACCTTAGCTGCTAAAGGGATAGAGCAATCAGGTTTTTTAGCATAAATCAAAGAGGACAAACTAGATGCATATTTCCCTAATATATTCCTATGCAACACTAACAATATATAAATTCATAAGCATGTTTTTATTTTAAATTTCCTTTAATTTGAATGATTAAAAAGAAACTAAATGCACAAATTAATCAAACAATGCTTTCTTTTGAGAAATGACGACTAAAACAACAATTTTGTCTTAGGAAATGAAGACTGAAATGAAAAATTTCCTTTCTGAAAACATAGAATCGATCTAATGCAAAATTTACGACTTTGGATTTAATTTGAAAATGATAAATAAAACAACTAATGAAGCATTGAACAAACAACTATCCAAAGGAGCAAGAACAAGTAATGTTTACTGGTCTCTAAGAACAATCACAAACCTAAGAATGTAGCAGAAAATTGGCTGAAACTGAATGCAAAGACAAAATATGATATAATTTTGCTAGTTGAGGGGGAAACACACCCCTTAAGGGCAAAAAATGTGTTGCTAAGCACCTTTGAATGGGATACAATGTTATGCAAAGAATTGTACCCTGACAAACAGTGCATTGGGCGCAGTGAAGCTTGAAAATCAAGCGGGCTAAACACACTTCTGAGGAAAAACGTACATTAAAATGACTAAATAGATGAAGTAAAGTCTACTAAAGATGGTAAAAAAAGAGAGAAACACCATGAACGATGGATTTCTCCCCAGTGGAGTTGCCAATTCGTTATGAGGAATTCTAATCTATGGATAAACTAGTCTTCCCTGACTGTGGTGTTCCTTCACTCATAACAACATAAGAAAGGTAAATGTTATTTTCTCTAAAGTAGACAGAAATATAGAAGGGATAAAGACCTACTTGTGATCCTTCACTCTCGTTCCTCTTCTATTTTTTCCCCTGTCACTCTTGATCTAGCTAAAACTGCTTCATCAATACCTGCAATCAAAGATAGAAGACAACAAATGACATAAAAATATAAATTTTATATACCATAGACAAATTGAACCAATTAAATTTGAGAATACATTCATAGGATATAAGTGCATATATGAGAGAAAGAACAAATATCTTTATTAAAATAATAGCAGGCGTATATTACAACTAATGGATTAGTTCATCACCAATCTGCTCCAACTTCATTCTGTCCTCATCACACCAAGCATCATCTTAGCAGCATAACAATAATTTAGCTCTCAATAATTGAGAATCCAACAGCATAACACTACAAAGATTTCTTCCCCCCTTTGCACTTAGATGATTGCTCAATTTATAGGGAAATTGTAGGTAGTTTCTCAATAAATGATACTGAAAGGCTTTATAATAATAGATGATACATGTTTCCATGTTCAAAGGTGAGGGATGGACACAAGTGTTCAAAGTATGACACCTATGATATCTTATGGAAGGCAGTGGACATGTGGAGATTCCAGAACAATGATGATTTCATTCCTAGGAGACCAACACACTGTTAAGTGTCAGGAAGTGCTTTGCAAAGAATCCTTGCATGGGGGTAAGTGATTTGAAGCAAACTTAGGCCCATTCATAGGATAGTTGATGAGTCAATGGGACATTTTAACTATACTTCCAACATTGGAATTCTCATGAATTAAAGGCATCAATACAATGACTTCTTTAGGGCATGTAGCAAGTGAATTAGGGGATGATAGGTCTGGTTTGTATTGAATTAGGGGATGAAATACCCTGTTCATACTGTTGTTAGGGATGATGCCCAAATTTATCTGTAACATTGCGGTTCATTTTGGTACACTCATCTTGGTCTGCAAGATGATGCATAAGTGAAGAGACAAGGAGGTTCCCGCAAATGTGATTGCGCTTGAAGGATGCTATGAAAAAGGTGTCATTTACAATTGCTGCAGTTACGTGTATAAAACATTTCTAGAGAGTGTGCGTGAGGCACAGGATGAAGGCAAGCACTTCCAATATGCTTGCCTCCTATTATTGATTGTGCTTATTGGATGGACAACCCCGGAAGACATGTAGTTCCTCGAAATTGAGCCAAAAAATTGGGAATTTATGGAACTCTTCCAACTTGCTGCGTGCAAAGGAAAATAAAATACTCTGGGTTTTATATGATTCTAAATTGAACCAAGCAGTACAGTCAAAGCCACTACTGTCACCCACCTTATATCACCAATATAAAATGAACACCGATTTCAAGGCTACCTTTCACAATATTCATATCCGTGAAAAGGGAGCTGTAGAGGGAGCATGGTACGACCTACCATATTTGGTTACATCGGATGATCTAGTAAAATTTACAGTAGAATGGTCATTAGCCTAGTTGACAACACCTACCCCAATGAAGCAGCGCACCTTGACAGGAAAATCTACAAAAATCCACTCAGAAACGTAAAGAGATAGCTCCAGCAACAGTGACAGAGAAGGTCACCCAAAAGCCATAGAGAAGGAAGCCACCCCTACAACAACTGGAGAAACTGTCGACACAACAACTGTGCCTGAGAAGAACAGATCTATGCCAAAGGAGACAGGTGAGGTTGAGACATCCAAAGGCACCGAGCGTAACTCTCAGGACGTTGGTGGATAATGCAAGAATTAGAAAGGGTCCAAGAAGACAGGGCAGGAGGTCTGATGTTGACAGAGGACGACCTAAATGAAATGGCGAATACTATCATGTCTGTGACTGAGTATCGCTGGAAAAACATGGAAATTCAGTGCAAATCTGTGTTGGAACTTGTACAATTTAGGTTATAGGAACTAAAAGTCCAGGAAAGCCACATTCAAGAGAGCATGATTCAGGCACGAGCGCACAACCATTGGATGTTGCTCTACAAGCATAAGGGGATGCATGTTTTTGTTACATACCGCAGCCAGCAATTCATATAGATGCTAACCAACGTGTCCAATTTAGTGGTACAGGTGATGAACATGTTAATATTTCAATGTTTCTTGCGGGTGAATTATATCTTATATATTCATTCATCACAGACGAGCTTCGGTATAGATAATATACCACGTAGAAAAAGATAATAGATGCACAACAGTAGGGTGCACAAGCACACCAATAGAAGCAACAAGAAGAAGCAGCTTGCATAGAAGTAGAGGCCGAGCATGCTGCACTGAAGGATAAAATCAACCAAGTATGCTGAGACATTCCAACTGTCATGACCAAAACTATGCTCGCTGAAAACTTAGAAGGATTGGCTACTGTGGTGAAAGAAATGTGCGCAGAAGTGGAAACAATCCGAGCAGAGTATGAGCAAAAATTCGCGGACCTCCAAAAAAAATTGCAGCTAGAGACACCACCAGAGTTTCGTGCACAACGATCAGCGTAAGTAAAACATGTAAGGGAAATTATTGTTGTTGCGGTCACCCAGTGTGATAGTTTATTGTACGAGACCATGAATGTTTAGGTCTCCATACAAAATGATATGGTAGTATAGCAGTTGTGCAATGCCCTCAACCAGAAAAAATAGCAGTTTGAATAAATCCAAACCGTGGCACCCACATATGTCCTTACGCAACGCCTTTCTCGTATGCCGGAGAGTAGATCAGTTTAGACATAGATGACAGACTTGCGCTGGAAGTAACACGTACTAAAGGAGCGCATGAAACCATGGGTAGAAGAAGCATTTAAATTATCACAAACACTGGAAAACACTTTGAAAATAATTGATCAAACTCAGCGTAGTGTAGAGATGGCCTGTGAGGGGGCCTACTACCGAAAATATGGTTCAGCAAGCACAACGTGCAGCAGTGCAAAGTCTTGAGTGATTTCTCCCTCTCCAAACTTCTGTCAAAACGCTTCAAGCCAATACTAAGGATTTGACACCTCAGTGACTCAGGATGAGTCACATGTTTATGTTGGGGGCATGTTGTAGTGAGGTCCCGTAAGGAAAAACTTCCGATTGTTGATTAGTGGTTGTCATCGATGTCAACTGAAGCAGCACCAGGGACTACCCAGATATTTGACATGAATTTTAACCTACCAAATTACCATATTCTGGTTCAAGAATATTTTTGATGGTTTCTTCTTGTCGAGGGGTTTCCGTTGATCTATGGTACACCATGTAATTCTTCACGGTTTGAGAGATATTCAAGTTTGCAGTTTGTAACCCCAGTTAGTGGGCTAAAGTCCCCTAGGGTTGTGGCATGGGTCATTGAAAAGTCAATAATTAATAATTTTTAAGCTCCTAAAATCCCTCCCATGTTCACTTGTTGAAGACCCTCTCAACCTAAGAATTTATATAAACTATGATCCTCATATCCTCCTCACGTAGGGATTTCGCTACCTCAAACAGGTTATTCATGGATTTTGCGCTATAAATGTTTTTCTACGAAGGTTCAAAAGATGAAATTTTTATGAGGTGAAAAAAAAATCATGAGGAATCTCCTATAAAAATTGCAGATCAAAATGCGCAAAATTTTCAGAGATATGATATGTGGAAGTCAGTGTTTTTGTAGGCTTCTGAACTTCATCTCAAAGAAGTGTCCTTGGGAGAATCGTCATAACTCTCTCTCCGAGTATTGGATTGGAATTATGTAACAAATGGAGGATAGTGCATGGACTTTGGTTTTCACTGTATAAATTTCAGAGCTGAATGAAGAAAAAATGACACGTGGCATGTTGTACAATTTTGATCTACTAAGCCAATCCATAATTAGGTCATTGTGAGAGATTGGGCATAACTTTTTCCTGAAGAATCAAAATTAGGTCAGACCTGTGGCATTGGAAAGAAGACTCAGAGGACTACTATATGACTGAAAATCACATATTTTGGATTTGAAACAATAGAGATACACCATATTCAATATCGAGCTCCTAGAAGTCAAGAAAAAGCTAGATCATGTGTTTTGAAGGGTTGCAAAGGACCAAAGATTCTAGGGAAGAAAAGCAAAGCAAGGTGAAACAGAGGTAAGCTCCAGGTAAGTATATTTTGTATATGCATGTTCATATCTTAATTTCATTAGGTTCTTTGTATTCTAATTTCTCTTTTTTGTTCAGCAGTAACATATGCTCTATGGGATGAGGTAAGTTTTGATATTATCATGTCATGGGTATTTCCTTGAAGTTTTTTTGCAGGTGTTATATTTTCATCAAGATAAGAATCAATGCACGATCTAATTTTCTGAAGAGTGAGAAATGGTAGCATGACAAGAGCAACAATCTAGGTGCAGAACAACAACAAGATGTTCACCACATGAAGTCTTCACGAGGGCAACACTACATATAGTCATTGTAAAGGTATCATTGTACTGAGTCATTGTAAACAAATCATTGTAAAAATTGTACAAGTTTCCATCTGCAAAGAGTTGAAGAGCTAGTGTCGGGAGGTCTAGGATCATCATTAGATGGTTGCTCATAGTTGGGGTTATGGTCTAGTGTGTCTTCTTCTTCTACATCATTCTATATCATTGTAAAGTGGACAATTTTCCCTGGTACGAGAGTCAATTATTCTTTTATTATTCTATAGGGTGGTAGGGTGGTGCTAGGTTGGTGCATGAAGTCACCAACAGGTTCAAGCCTATGAAACCTTTAGGCTGGTAGGGTCATGCTAGGGTAATTTGTAGCTCATTGGGTGTTGGGGCATCCGTTTAGTTGACTACTGAAGAATCTCTGGCGTTGGAGCTTCCATCCAGTGGGAGATGGAGAAGAATTCTTTTCTAGATTCTAAAAATTTAGAGATTTATTTTCAATTGGATTTGAATATTAAAGAATTGTTGGAAAATCATTCAGGTGGTTTTTGTCCTGGAGAGGGTTTCCACCTTAAAAACTGTGTGCATTTGTGTTTTGTTTGTTTAATGCTATCATTGTACAAACACTGATAATAATTAAATATTAACTAATTCTTTGAAAGATTAATAATAATACTAATTGAAAGGAATACTGATTCACCCCCTCCCCCAAGTATTTCCAACAATTGGTATCAGAGCTTGGTTCCTTCAATAGAAGTTTAACATTTGGAAGGAGGTCATGGAGCATACTAAGAATGGTGTACCTCAGTTCAATGAAAATAATTATGCTCTCTGGAAAGGAAGAATGGAGTTCTATCACTTGGCACAAGGTTACGAAGTATGGGACACTTTAAATGATGAACAAGGTAAGAATAATTTGGTAAATGATGCAAAATCAAAGAATATTATTATCAATGGACTTACTGAATCTATTTATCATAAGGTTTTGGGTTTTAAAACCACCAAAAATGTATGGGACAAGCTTGAGAATATATATTTAGGTGATTCAAATGTCAAACAAGGAAAGCTTCAAATCTATAGAGGAAAATTTGAGCAACTCAGAATGAAAGAAGATGGAAACATTACTACATATTTCCAATACGTCAATGAAATAACCAACACTCTTGAAGGATAGGGATACCCAGTTGATGAGAAGCCTATTATAAGAAATATTCTTAGAACGCTACTGGGGAGATTCAACCCAAAGGTATCGGTCTTAGAATACAGTGAAAATCTGGACAAAGTTAGCAAAGAGGAATTACATGGAGTTCTCGTAGCATATGAAATGATACTTGATGAAGAAGAGGGTACTTCGCATCTATAAAATGCATTCATTGCATCTAAGAAAACCAATAAGGACAAACAAACTTTAATTGAAAATACATGCACCTGCAAGTGTGAAGAAAAGGGAGATTATGAAGAAGGTATTTTAGATGAAGGATATGCTTACTTTATGAGAAAACTAAAAATTGGTAAGGGAAAATCCAAAGGTAAACTTCAATTGATATGTTTTGGATGTGGTGAGGCTAGGCATTTCGTAGCAAAATGTCTGAACAGAAGTGATGGCAACTCAAAAGGAAAGAAAGGCTTTAAGAATTTCAACAAGCAAGGAAAAAAGAAAGGATCAAAAAGGAACTTTCTATCTAAAGAAGATAGCTCATCATCCGATGAAGAAAGTGAGTGAAGAAGAAGCTGATGAGAGAGTATTATTTATAGCCAAGCACAACAAACAAGATGTATTAATCAATGAAGAAGAAGGGTTGACCATAGAAGAATTTTCTAAGGAGACAATCAAGCTTATAAAAGAGCTCAAGGCTGAGAAGATCCGTTCCAATAATCTTGAAGAAAAAGTTTGAAGTATCAAAATTGAAGTTGAATAACACAAATGTATTAAACAGTCACTTCAAAAGATGTTGGAAGAAATCAACCAAGAAATGGAAGCATTAGAAGCCAAAGTAGTCTTGCTACGTAAGGAAGTGAAGAAGGGAAAATCTATCCAAAACTATGCCAACAACTCAAGGGCATTGAAAGAACTCCTGAAAAATCAACGATCTTACAACAATAGTACTGGCCTCGGTTACAAATAAGAAGAAGTAGGACCTTCTACAACAAAAGACAATGAACCTATGAGATCAGACATGCATGTAGACTTCATTGGACAATATTTGCAAGAACATCCTTCAAAGATGATTCCTCGACGAATATTTCCATCTAGGTACCAACATATTTTTCAAGGCGATTATTATTCATGTGGAAAATTTGGTCATAAAGTTGTAGAATGTCGCACATACCCTAGGAACCAATACAATTCCAGGAGATCCTTAAAATATGAACCTCCCAGGGCTCAACGAAACACCAATATATTTGAACATCTAAGAAATAATATGGAATGTTACAAATGTCAAAAATTTGGACAAATAGGTAGAGACTGCGGACTTGAAAATCCTCCAGAAGAATCTTTGAAGCCACAAAACGAACGAACATGGAAGAAGAAGAAGACTGATAATTGTGCTATCACTCTCAAGGCTCAAAACAACAAAGGTGTGTGGTATGTTGATAGTGGTTTCTCAATGCATATGACTGCAGATAGAAATAAATTTGTATCTCTGAAAGAGAAGAAGGATCGAAGCATATCCTTTGGAATTATGGATCTTCAAATGTTATAGGATGAGGTACCATCACTCTAGGAAGCAAATATGTTCTAGAAAAGAATATTCTATTGGTTGAGAACATGAATCAAAATCTTCTCAGTGTTGGACAAATGTGTGATCAAGGACACACAATGCTATTGAACTCCACAAAATGTGAAATTAGGAAAGGAAGGTAAGGTAAAATTGTGGCTACAAAAAGTCAAGATCCAAATTAAATATATGTTCTGGATGAAGCAATTAAAGCATGTCTACTAGCTAAAGAAGATGAAATGTGGTTACGGCACAAATGAATGGGTCACATAAAATTTGACAATCTTGTCAAGATAAGCAAAAAAGTAGTACGAGAAATGCCGAAAATCTCAAAACCTTCCAACACACTATGTGCACGGAAATCAGACAAAAGTCCAATTTAAAACAAAAGAACACTTTGCATCCCATCCATTGGAATTGATACATACTAATCTATGTCATCCTATGAGAATAAAACTCTTATATGGAGAATTATATTTCATGTTAATCATAGATGACTATACCAGGATGACAACCGTTAGTGTCCTAAATAAAAAGTATGAAGCATTTGAGTTCTTTAAGATATACAAGGAGTTGGTCGAAAGTGAAATTGATTTGAAAATAAAGTGTCTAAGATCAGATAATGGTAGAGAATTCACTTCCAAATTATTTCAGCAATACTGTGACAAAAATGGAATAAAAAGATAGTTTTCAACAGCACGAACACCTCAACAAAATGGATTTGCTGAAAAAAATAACATAACCATACAGGAAAGGGGTAGAAAAATGTTGATGGATTCAAAATTGGATGAAAAATTATGGGTTCAAGCATTTTATATGACAGTCTTCATTATCAACTGAATTCTTCTCATAAATAATTGCAACAAGACCCCATATGAATTATGGAAAGGAAAACTAGCTAATTTAAAATATTTCAGAATCTTCGGAAGCAAATGTTATATTAAAAGAGAAGATCAAAATTTGGGTAATTTTGAATCACGTGTTGATGAAGGTATATTTGTTGGTTACTCACACAAAAGAAAGGCCTATAAATGCTATAATCTAAGATGAAAAAAGATAGTGGAGAGCATAGATGCTAAATTTGATGAAGATGGTGTGCTAACGAATAATGATGAGGATCTAGAATCTTTGAAACTTGAGACAGAGGCTGAAAAAGACATAGAGAAAATTCTAGAACAGGAATAAACTATCAACCAGGAAGAAATAAATAATGATCATAAGGATATACATCAACAACAACATGAAGCTCCTCCAAAGAGAACAAAAGAATGGATTCAAAAGAATCAGCCATCAAATGAAATCATTGGTGACATAAATGAAGGTTGACAACTTTCTTCATCACAAAAAGATCACATTTATTTTCTATAAAACTTTGAGCCTAGTAGTTTTGAGGAAGCCAGCCAAAATGAACATTGGGTAGCAACTATGAATGAAGAATTGGATCAAATTGTGAATAATAACACCTCGGAATTAGTTCCACGACCAAGAGATAAAAATGTGATTGGGACTAAATGGGTGTTTAGGAAAAAATTGAATGAAGATGGACAGGTTACCAAAAACAGAGCAAGATTGGTTTGAAAAGGCTGTGAACAAGTGGAAGGAATTGATTTCAACGAAACATTTTCTCCAGTTGCCAAAATGGAAGCCATCCGAATGTTTATCGCCTATGCATGTTGAAGAAAAATCAAAGTCTACCAAATGGATGTTAAGTCAGCATTTCTAAATGGAAAATTAGAAGAAGAAGTTTACATCCAAGAACCTGAAGGTTTTCTCCTATCAAAAAAATAAGACTATGTTTGCAGGTTAAAAAAGGCTCTATATCGTCTCAAGCAGGCTCCCAAAGCATGGTATGCTCATCTTGATGGATATCTATGTCAACAAGGGTTCAAGAAAGGTACTGTTGATAGAAATACTTATGTACAAATAGATAAAGATAATTTAACAATCATTCAGGTATATGTGGATGATATAATATTTGGTAGCAATGATGATCGACTAAGTAAGAAATTTTCTACAAAGATGCAAAATGAGTTCGAGATGTATTTACTTTGTGATCTGACATACTTCTTAGGGCTTCAAATATCTCAGTAAGAGAAAGGAATATTTATATGTCAAGCCAAGTACATCAAGTAAATGCTCAAGAAATTCAAAATGGAAGATTTCAAACCCGTCCTTACTCCGATGGTAATAGGTTGCAAATTGAGCATAGACGACTCATCTAAGGATGTGGATTAGAGGTTGTAAAGATCTATGATTGGTAGTCTTCTATATGTAACAACCTCCCAGCCAAATGTTATGCAAGCAGTTGGAAAAGTAGCAAGATTCCAAGCAACGCCAAAATAATCACATATTATTGTCGTCAAAATAATTCTTCGATATCTAAAGGGCACAGAAGAATATGGCTTGTGGTATCCCAAGGGAAAAAATCTCATTATTCAAGCCTTTACAGATGCATATTGGACAGGAACCATTAATGATCGTAAAAGTACTAGTGGAGCAACATTCTATCTAGGTGGTTGTCTCGTATCATGGTTGAGAAAAAAGCAAACCTCAATCTTTCTATCTACAACATGTGGTACTCAAGTCCTTTGGATGAAACAAACTTTGCAGGATATTCAAGTACAATTAAGTGAGCCTATTCCCATATTCTGTGACAAAACCAGTGTCATCAAAATCTCCAAGAATCCTGTGATGCATTCGAAAAAAAACACATTCCGGTCAACTATAATTTTGTTAGAGAACAAGTGGCTAAAAAGAATATCAAACTTGAGTATGTTGGTAAAAAAGAACAAATTGGAGATATCTTCACTAAACCTTTACCTTGTGAAGAATTTGAATATCTTCGCTAGAAGCTTGGGATTCTCCCAAGTTCTCATTAGATTTTCCTTATTCAGAATATAAAGGGGGAGTGGAAGTGTGTACAGGTCCATAAGATGGTTGTGTTTCAGGGGAGTTACCTTTGCCATTAATGTCAAAGGGGAAGAGAATCATATAGGAAGAGGTCTCATGATCACAAGGGGAGTACTTGTGCTGCCATCAATGCCAAAGGAGGAGATTTTTGATCAGTGGTTGTCATTGATGTCAACCCAAGCAGCAACAGGGGCTACCCAGACATTGCATGGGAATTTTCACCTACCAAATTACTATATTTTGGGTCAAGAATATTTTTTATGGTTTCTTCTTGTCGAGATATTTCCTTTGATATATGGCACGCCATGCAATTCTTCATGGTTTGAGAGATATTCATGTTTGAAGTTTGTAACCCTAGTTAGTGGGCTAAAACCCCATGGGGTTGTGGCATGGGTCGTTGAAAAGTCAATAATTAATAATTTTTAAGCTCCTAAAATCCCTCCCACATTCACTTGTTGAAGACACTATCAACCTAAGCATTTATATAAATCATGATCCGCATATCCTCCTCATGTGGGGATTTCGCTACCTGAAATAGGTTATCGTGGGATTTGCACTATAAATTTTTTTATATGAAGGTTGAGAAGCTGAAATTTTTATGAGGCAAACCTAAAATCCTGAGGAAGTTCCTATAAACATTGCAGATCAAGGGGAACAACATTTTTGGAGATATGATCTGTGGAATTCAATGTTTTTGCAGGCTCCTTAACTTCATCTCAAACAAGTGATATTGGGAAAATCATCATAACTCTCTCCATGAGTATCAGATGAGAATTTTGTAAAAAGTTACAGATAGTGCACAAATGGTAGTTTTCGTTGTATCAATGTTAGATTCAAATGGAGAAACAATGACACGTGGCACGCCATACAAGTGAACTCTACTAAACCAGTCCGTAATTAGGTCATTGTGAGATATTGGGCATAAATTTGTCTTAAAGAATCCAAATTAGGTCAGACTTGTGGATTTGGAAATAAGACTCAGAGGACTACTAAAGGAACTAAAATCACATATTGGGGATCTGAAATAATATAGATACACTAGATTCAATATCGAACTCCTAGAAGGAAAGAAAAATCTATATCATGTGTTGTCAAGGGCTGGAAAGGACTAGATTTTCTAGGGAAGCAAAGCAAAGCAAGGAGTAGCAGAGGTAAGCTCCAAGTATGTATATTCTGTATATGCATGTTCATATCTTAATTTCATTACGTTATTTGTCTTATAATTTCCTTTTTTTTTAGCACTGACATATGCTTCACGGGATGAAGTAAGTTTTGATATTATCATGTCATGGGTATATCTTTGAAGACTTTTTGAAGGTATTATATATTCATGAAGATAAGAATCAATGCATGATCTACTTTTTGGAAGACTGAGAAAGGGTAGCATGACAAGAGCAGAAATCTAGGTGCAGAACAATAGCAAGAAGTTCACCACATGAAGTCTTAACAAGGGCAACACTACATAAAATCATTCTAAAGGTATCATTGTACTAAGTCATTGTAAAAGCATCATTGTAAAAATTGTATGTGTATATATGCCAAGAGTTGCAGAGGCAGTGTCGGGAGGTCTAGGATCATCATTAGGTGGTTGCGTCATAGTTTGGGTTATGTTCTATTGTGTCTTCTTCTTCTACATCATTATATATCATTATAAGGTGGACCATTTTCCCTAGTACGAGAGTCCATTCTTATTTTATTCTTCTATAGGGTGGTAGGGTGGTGTTAGGCTGGTGCATGAAGTCACCAATAGGTTCAAGCTTGTGAAAAATCTGGGGTGGTAGGGTGGTGCTAGGGTGAGTTGTAGCTCATTAGGTGTTGGGGCATCCATTCAGTTGACTACTAAAGAATCTCAGACATTGGAGCATCCATCCAATGGGAGCTGGAGAAGAATGTTTTTCTAGATTATAGGAATTTGGAGCTTTATTTTCAATTGGAGTTGAATATTAAAGAATTATTAGAAAATCATTCAGGTGGTTTTTGTCCCAGAGAGAGTTTCCACCTTCAAAATTGTGTGCATTTGTGTTTCGTCTGTTTACTGCTATCATTGTACAAAAACTGATAATAATTGAATACTAACTAATGCTATAGAAGATTAACTGATTTAGCCCCCCCTCTCGGTATTCCCAACACTGATATCTTTTTGTATAATTTTGTATGTGTGCGTTGTGAAATGGAGTCAAGGGGCTTTGGGGAGGGTCAAAGACCCCATTTTTTATGTAAATGGTCTTAAGGGTAAACTGTGGGCCTCAAACCATGGTTTTAGACCATAGTATCTGTGCGTTAGGCGTATATAAATAGATAGATCGTGTGTAAGCGAAGTAGTAAGTTCATGATATTGATTTTCTTATAAGTTCATGTGTCTATAAGGGTTTTTTGGGTTGGGTTAAGAGGCTCATGTTGGCTGTGTGCATGGAGACCTAACACTGTCTATGTGCAGACTCCGCTGGCTGTGTGCACGGAACTATTTTGTAAGGTTTTTTTAAGGACAATTGATGTATTGATTGACAGATCTGAAGCTAATATAAAGGGCATTTTTGGTGAAGTTTACTATGTTATGCATCTGAATTGTTTATTGTTTATGCTATGTTAAGATCACAATATTTGTCTTACTTATTGATGATTGCGCAAGATATCTGATCTGATTATGCATAATTATAGATGGTTAATAGATTAGTTTAAGTATTCACATTGTGTTAGGTCCTTGTAATTTTTCAGATTGGCAAGACCAAATTGAACAAGGGTAACATCAAACCAACTTCGGAGCCCTAGGACCTAGCCTTCCAAGAGTCAGAGAGGACTCTTTATATATTTGTTGTAAAGATGTAACTTGTATGATTTATGATGTTGATTTTAGGCTAGTTAAAATGATATGGTTGTTTGTTTTGTTTTGTTTGGTTGGGTTGCTTGTCAATAAGAAAAAATAGAGTAAGATAAATTTAAACCATTGGGCTATGGAGTCTGTGAAAGGCTTGAAAATTACAATAATGAATCAAGGGTGTTTCATCAGGAAAGTTGAAAAAGCCAAATCGATCTTAATAGCTTCTATGGGAGTGAAATGAACATTAGGTCTTAAATTTAGTAGGTCTAAAGGGCAGTTAAGAATCCTTTAACATATACTATAACAAGAAAAATCTTTAAGAGCACTATGCATAAGAAAGAATTGAAGGACAGGGTGCACCATAAACTTCTTTGACCCAGATTTACCAAGTAAACTTAAAAACAACAATCCAAAAAATCCTAGAGAGTAGGGAACTCCTAAATTCTCTAGCTATTTACCTTCATAGAAAGAAAACATTCAAGGTAACACATAAGTGATGATCAAAGAGTAGGGAACTCCTAAGTTTCTTCAATCAGACTATGAATACCTTCAAAGTAACTACTCAAGATGGACTAAAGGATAGGGAAAACCATAAACTTCTTATGTCAAACCCTAATTAGCAAACCTCAAAGAAAAGGCCTTCAAAACAATGTTTTAAGCTGCACCAAAGGATAGGGAATACCATAAAATTCTTTGGCTTGACTCCATTTAATCATTTTCAAGGCAAACAAGCTAAGTGGAACTAGAGAGAAATTAATAATTCTCTAATCAAACCTAGCAGAGGAAAAAATCTAAACAATAGAGAATAGACAAAATTAAGGTGCCTCTCAACAACATATCTTAATCTAAATTTTCTACTCTGTTATAATGGAAAGATGAAAAATATGGAAAACATAAGAAGAAAATAACTAAATTATCATAACATCACCATTTGACAAAGTCCATGAATCCAGCAAATTTTCTTGCTCCATTATCATTCAGTCCAAGACAATTACAAAGCTCCAAAGCTAAAAAACTCTTCACCACTCAAAGTCTATGTGATTTTCATCTCAACAATCAACCAACCACCAACCCAAAATATGAAGAATACATGCAGTATTTATATGAAAAATGAGGAGGTGCACCCTAGATAGGGTTTTAGAAGTAATTATTACATACTTAAGGCATTTTTACCTCTAAGACCATGCAAGGCCTAAGGCAAAAATATCTAAAACTCATTCATTTCAATAATAACTTCTAACATATATTCTAAGCTAATTTTGGAAGCATTTGACCTTAACACCTCTCAATAACTTTTACAGTAACTCGTGGTGTCCTTTTTTGACTTTCTGGCAAGGGCACAACACCACTGGTTGAGGACGCAGTGCCACTAGTAAACGCGCAACGACAAGACTGGGAAAATTGCATGTTTTGCAGCTGACTTTTGGAGGCCTTCCCGAATTCCAAATGAGCTCCATGATAGCTCATTGGAAAGCTTGTCTTGTCTAATTTCCAAATGTGCTTTGGTTTTATGTTTGGAATTTATTTACCTTGTCAAAAATCGCTACTCCCAATACTTCTAAGGCACAGCGCCAGTGCCAAAAAGAGGGCAGAAAGGTGATGTTTTGGTAGTTTTTGGCCCTTTTGAGGGACCAGTTTTGCTCCAAATGGTCTGAAATGTTCTGAGGAAGATTTCCATGGCATGGGGAACATGAATATGTTGATTTTTTTTCATTTGAGTGCCCAAAAAAATAGCGCAACACCAGTATCGCTGCTTGTTTGGCCTAATTTTCTACAAGCCAAACTACCAAAAATTCAAAATTTGCAAAAAGATGCCAAAAATGGATTTTTCTTTGTTGATCATCATTGGGAGGCTTGAAGGGACACCTCAGTAAGAATATTTAGTTTCTCCTTCTCCTTTTTCTTAGCTAGGGTTCCTTCAATTTTTTCTTCAACTGCCTGAGCTTGATGTTGCAGACCTTATTTCTAGTGATGTACTTGTTAGGCATGTGTCTAAGAATCTCATTGTATTTGGTTTCCTTATGGAGGAGCTTCTCAAGGTGTAAGTTAACTATTTGCATCCATAACTCTCTGTCATCTTCAACTTCCTTAGCAATATTTTCCTCAAAACTAATTTTTTTTGCGTCATGTTTTTCCTGCTCTAAAGCTCTCTTAAGACCTCTTATTTTTTATCTTGACTTGATGGTTTGAGAATCATAATGGTCAGAGTCATCAGGTGCCATAATTTTCTTCCCCTTGATGTCTTGTATTATTTCCTTTAGTGTCTCTAACTCCACGAGAACTTTTTTTTCCTTTAGGTGCTTGTTCTCATGTTCTAAGAATGATATGACAAATTGGGATTTTAACATGTTGTCCTGCAGTTCTTTGATCATGGCATCGTTCTCTTTGATGATAATCTTTGAGGCCTCATGATCATCTTGCTCATCCAAGTCCATCTATTAAACTCTATCTCTCTTTTTCATGATGAAGGTTTCCCTCTTCTGACATTTCAACTTCGGTTTTGTGAAACCCTAGGATGTAAGTGGAATGAATGAGGGGAAGGGGATGAAATGATTATCTTTGAAATGTGAAGGGAATGATTATGAGTGAAGGGAATGAATTTGAATGAAAAAATAGATGAATGAAAACCTCTAAACCAATGTGATTACCCTTGTTATGTCTGATATTTCTCTTAGGAGGACGAGACAAGGGTAAAAAATATGATCTCTTATTTGTAGCTAGGGTTTGATTAGGGTTTCATTTCCATTGATTAAATGATAACCAAAACAGATTTGAAAATGGGTTCATGTCATGTAATTACCACTAAAGAGTACTTGGAGGACCTTGGAGGATATTTGAAGGCAACTTGATGTGATTTGAGTGGTTGGAAAGCTCAGAAAACTTCTTTGGCAAGGGCGCAGTGCCAAGCTCTGAGCGTGCAACGTCAAGCTCCAAGCGCGCAATGCATTTTTGCAGACCGCATTTGAAGGCCTTACTAGTGTCCAAATTCGGCTCAGGATAGCTCGTTGGAAAGGTATTGAAGTATAATTTCAAAATTTACATCTATTGTTCTGATTTGAGTTGATTTGGCCTATCAAAAGTTGATTCTCCCAAGAGTGGTCAAAAAGTGTTGAATGAGGGTGAAGAAATGCAGAGTGCTGATGCAGGCAACTTTTTGATGCCTTCCTCAACTCCAAATTGAGATCATGATATCTTATTGGAAATATATTCTAGTATAGTTATCATTTTACTCATCAAGAAAGTCATTTGGACAGTCCAACTATGAGAAAATGTGATTTTCCCAAGGTCACTCTAGAAGTGCAGCAAACCTCTTGTAGCACCTATAAATTTAACATTTCTCCCAAACCATGATAACTGTGTAAAAAGGGAAGGAATTTTTTCTTCCTTGACCTATGAGGGAAAAAAACCTCTCTCACTTTTGTTAATTGCATATCTTTTTGGTCAAAAACATAGTTTGAAACAAAACCGGACCTATGAGTGACAAATGGCTTGACTCTTGGAATGAATTCTTGGAAAATGACAGAGGCATGATGTTTATGAGTTGGTATGGCTTCATAATTGCTGATATGACCTACCATATGGATTATTTTCTCCTATGCCTCTTTTTCATAGCAAACCCTAGCTCAGTGGGCATCATCTCCAGGACCAATGACTAAGGGTCTATCATTCCCTATCATTTCAAGTTGCCACATGCCCTAAGCCAAGACCAAGAAAAATCAAGCATGAATTTCATGAAGCAAAGGTTTCCAAGGATTAAAGTTTATTATATAGCATATGAGAGCTCACCAACGCTGCCTCTAAGGGGACAAAGTGCTTTGCATATGCAGATAGCCCCATCCAAGGATGCTCTGCAAAGCACTTCCTGACATCTATGGGTGCGTTGGTCACATTGGGAGTGAAATTCTCATTGTTCTGGAATCTCCACTTGGCTAGTGCCTTCTAGAAGAGCTCACATGTGCCAAGCTTCGAATCCAAGTTTACATTTTACATCTACAAGATTGGGAACATGTCTTGCCTATTATTGGAAAGTCATTGATTTTAAAACAACCTTCAGCTCCTCTATAAATTGAGCACATATATGAGTGTTTGATAAGGAAGAATTTGAGTAGAGAAATGCTGGTGGATTTTCAATTGATAGTTAGATTTGTGTAACAACTGCTGCAGAGATTTATACTGTGATGAGGCTGAGGATTGTTGCTGGAAGGGTCACTTCAAATCAGTCATTGCGTTGTAACCTCTCCTTCTATCATCAATAAAGAATACAACTTACTTTTCCCTATATGCATTTCTATTGGCTTTGATTTTCCACGTTGTAAGATATTAGTTGATGTATATGGTTTATGCTTTACTGATTTATCTAACTAACTTGAATAGACATCTATATTATTGCTATCTTCTACTATTTTAGTGTTCTTTCTTGCAGGAAGAATTTCGCACAAATCGCTTGAATTTGAAGCTACAACGGAAGCGATAGAAGGAGCCATTTAGAAGTGCTTGGATTACAAGTAAGCCTCTAATCCTTTCTATGTGTCTGTTTTGAGTTACGAAAGGTAGTCGTATAGTCTTTAATATATTGTTCTAGACTGTCATCTTTCTAGGGAAGCGTGTTTTATCCGTAATTCACATTTCTTTCCAGCAAATTGGTGACTCCACTGGGGAGACAGTTTCTCTTATATCTAGGTGACTTAGCCTCTTATTTTCTTTGTTTATCCACCCAGTAGTTGTTATTCACAAAGATTAAACTTTTTCAGATATTAATTTGCAAAAGAAGTGTGTTAAATAGTAGTGTTTTTCCTTATACACTGCGCCCAATGCACTGTTGGACAGGACATAGTGCTTTGCATAGAAATGTCTCCCTTTCAGGCCTGCGTTGCAGAGCACTGTCTCCACTTAGAGACTGCGTTGACTCTTGACGCCATCCAGATTCCATTGAATTTTTCTTTGCAAGTTGATTCAGTTTGTTTGCCGTTGTGTTTTTAAAAGTTTGAACCTCATATTAACTAGTGAATCTATATATGTCTTCCTCATTTGAAAGAAAATTTGTTCAATGTTTGTTTAAAGAATTTTTATTTCAAAGTATTTTTATTGTCGCATTAAGCTCATTTTCTTTCGAAATAGGAAATTGTCGTAAATTATTCATTTCCTGATAGGAGAAATTGTTGTTTCATTCCTCATTTCTCCTTCAAAAGAAAAATTGTTGTTTTCATTTCTCAAAAGTAAAAAGCATTTGATTTGTTGGTTTAGTGCACTTAGTTTGTTTTCCGCATTCATAAAATTAAAGGAACTGAAAAAGAAAATATGCATTTGCATGTAGGATTTTTGTGTGTTTTTCAAAAAGGAACAATTAGGAAATCTGCATTTAGTTTGTGTTTTCTGATTTGTTTGCTCACAAATCATTTTCTTTTTCCCTCTAGTAGCTAGGATTTTCATTGAAAAACTGAAAGTGAAAGTTTTCTTATCATTCTTAGTTTCATTTTAGGAATTTTCCAATAAATCATCACGGTGAACCTTTGAAAGGAAAATTGTAAGCAAGATCAATATAAAATTAATCTCAATTTACCTAACAAAGCATTGGAACCATAACGATAACATTTAGAAGGTCTAGGCTAGAGACGTGTTCTGGTGTCATAAGATATAGCAGTTGTCGTTAACTTGTCTACGATACATTCCGAGTGTGATACCTCACTCCACGTATGTAAGTATATCGTAGCTAGTCCACGTACTTTCGGGTATATTGGGTTGTGTTACAATACGATAAGTATAAAGGGGTGCTTTCATTGTGAAGTTTCGCATTAGACAGCGTTAATACGGACTTGGGCCTCCACGTACCTTTAGGTATATTTTGGAGGAAAAATTTTAAGTGCTATCCATCCATAGTGAACCGAGTCATCTGCCTTGTAAATTGTGATACACCGAACACAACATTCAAGGAGATTGCATGCCCATACTTCTTGGTTCACCAAGAGGTATTCTGCAGGTCACAGTTTCTTGGTAAACCCATTTCCCTAGCATTAACCTTTTATTTTGTTTATTTTTTTTTTGGTTAAAATAAATCAGTAGTCATGGACGAAAAAAATCCTTTCCCCTGTCATTCCTGTAGACTTGTGTTAAAACCACCTTTACCACCAGAAGTTACTTCTGGTAGGCGAAGGTGATCTCAATCTGCCGAATCAAGTACAATCCGTACCTCTGGTGAAACATCATTTTCCAATAAACCAGACTTAGCTCAAGTTGTTTCTACACATCCTGGTTCATCTACTGTTGTCAAAACGGAGTCTTCACAACTACCCGTGGTCACGATCCATACAATTAGTGAGACCATATCTCCTGGACCTGATGTTGTTCAACCAAAAATTGATCCAGATCCTATCTCTTCTTTGCCAGAACATCTGAATCTTGAAGTCGAACAACAGGAAGTTGTTCCTACCTTTGCCATCCCACAAATTTTTGTAGCTATTTAATCTCCCATATCACACAGTCAACCACCTGAAATATACTTTGGGCCTGACAGTGAAATACTTCCACCTAGTTTAATTGCGATTGAAGAAATCCCACAAGACGATACACCTTTAACTCCAACTCATTTTGGGGAGGACCTTTACTTGTACGAGTCTTTTTCTCAATAGACACCCTCTGCTTTTGTTGATCCTGCTCCTTTTCAAACTCTTGTCTACTCAAAACGGTATACATTTTGTCAAGTAACCATGACTGAACCAACATCTTCGGTTAGGCCATCTGTTCCAATTACGTCAACTCCTACCCTAGCGACCCCGTCGATGTTTACCACTTCACTAGAGTCATATTTTCATGGTGGCCCTATGGTCCCATCAGGTTACAAATAGTTATCTGGAATTTTCTTTGGTTCATCTTCAAATCCAAGGAATTTACCAATGTCATCATCCGGTATTTTAATTGGTAATCTTATCGTAAGTACTAAATGACTTGATTCATTATGCACATCATTTGGGCAATATCAAGCCGGTCCTTCTGGGTCTATTCCTTCAAGTATCATATCAACTAGACTCCCAACATTCGGAGAACAATATTTTCCATCTTATTATCCTCCTCATGATGGGGGGCAACCTTTTGTCGACCAATATGATAGTACTCTGTCAGTTTTTGGTCAATATAATGTTGAAATGAATGTTTGTCAATGGTAGCCCACTCTACCTATCTAACCACAAATGGTTGTACAATCGTATCAACCAGTTCAACCTATTACACCCACTTCATTACCACTTGTTAATACATCTCTACCCCTGTTACAGAATCAAAACGTTATACATCAACCTTATCAAGCAGGTCCCTCAACTCAATACCATCAAATTTCGGGTCCACAGACTCCAAATCATTTGATTAGTTTACAAGATGGTCTACCATTTTATGGGATGTCACAACCGCAACCGAGCTTTACCTATCAACCGAATCCAAGTTATCCTAATTTGGGTTATAACATTGGTGGACATACCTCTTGGCAGCCACAGACACAAATGCCTCAAACTTCATTTCAACAAGTATCATATCCAGGTTTTGGTCAACAGAATCCTTAAGCATTTGCTATGCAAAACAACCCCTATTTGGGTTATCAACAACAAATTCCTTATGTTGGTGCTCAAAGGCCTGTTGCTCAAGCAATTCCATCTTACCCTGGCTATGCTCAACCTAACCTTAATCGACAGTTTCCCTTTGTTGCAACTTTAGAGTTACCAGATTTAAATTGGCTAACTAATGATCTAATCAACTATGCTCCTTGGTGGCTGATGATGTTAGGTAAACATGACTCGGGGTAGAGTCAATATTGACTAGGGTAACTAGTAGTGGTTTTTGGGCACATGGTTTTGTGCACCCATGGTTTTCGACCCATGGTATTGCATGTAATGGAGCCTATAATAAGGTTGGGAATACTTCATTGTAATGCAAGCCTAGAGGTGAGCGGTGAAGGCTCACTTGGCCAGATTGGCCAGGGTTTTGGCCAATGTTTAATGAAATTTCATTGGTTGGTTTTTTCCCCGGACATGGGGTTTTACCGGTTAAACATTGTGTTTAAGTTTATGATTTGTTGCTGGGTTCTTTATGTTTATTTCTCTCAGTAAAATATTTATTATTTCTGTGGTAAATTTCTAACAACTGGTATCAGAGCCATATTTGGTTTTAGAGGGATGAAATTGCAGATCACACTCTTGTGATAAAATACTTTGTGCATGAGCGAAATCCCAACGAGGACGAGCAAACTTGTTAGGAAATTCAGAGTAGAACAAAGTCGTGGAGGCTACAACATGAATGTGTGAAAATGGTAGCGTTGTTTGAGATTAAGAGAATATGCAGTGAGTCGCGATTTGTCTGAGCCAAATTTTGTGTGGTCCACTATTGGAATTCATTTCCAGGTGGGAAATGACTGAGGAGATTTTGGAAAGAGGTCACTTGGAGTAGGAAGAATTGATGCAACGCAATGGGTTCTTAACTATGTCAGCGGTAAATTTTCTGGACGACAGAGAAACAAATGGGCATTCATGGATGCTCGTCATGAGGCGGCGGAAGGAAATTTCCACGTGATCCTTGAAGAAGCTGCGGGAATTTCAAGACATTATAAAAACGAAAAGACAAAAAAATACAAAGAATAAAATGCCAAAAATACAAGAGCATTTGCAGATTTTAGGGCTTCAATCTAGTCGCGAGTTTGTATCGTAGTAGCAGGAATATACAGATGGAGAAAGTGAAGGTGTCATCTGCTTGGGTTGCCAGCAATTCATCTCACATATTTGTAGATGCCTCAGGGCTTGAGAAAGTGGTTGAGGAATTGCATGGGACTTTGAGGGGATTCATTATTTTGACAATGGGCCGCTCACTGTCTAGTATCCTTTTGTGTTGGATACACTGAATTTTTGCTCTTGGCCAGACGAAGAACTACATTATGATCATCTGGCCGCTGGTCTAAAAGAAGCTCTAGAGAATGATAGTGCAGTGTTTGATGCAGATCGTCTGAAAAGTTACTCAGGTCCTCAATTAAGGAAGTTTCTTAACTGGTCACGTCCTCTTCCTTTGGAGGATGAGTGTGTACAATTGTTGCATGAGGTAGGGACAGAGTTGGAGAAGAGCTTTGGAGGAAAAGAAGCCAACCTTGTGACTACTGTTGGTAATTCAGTAGTGTGTCTGGTAGAGTTAGTCACACGTCACTTCCCTGGCTTTCGCGGCCATTCCATCTACAAAAGGGCACAGATATTTGTAGCAGATCTGTGGTGGGCCTTTAAAGGCCAAGGATATGGAGTTTTTCATGACATTGGTTCGGTAAAAAATTTTGTTGACTATATTGTTCCAGTTGTTTTGAGGCAATTGGGTGTGCTGACTTATAGCCCATCACTAGTTACTATTGTGGAGGGAAAAAAGGAGTTACTTTTAGGAAATGAAGAAGAAGTAGAAATACGGGCATGCACAATCTATGCTGTAAATAAAAAAATAAAAAAATGAGAGAGGATATTTGCAGGTGAATTAATTAAAAATTGATGAACCATGTATCTGAAGAGAATTCCTAGAGGACTGGCGGTTATAGAGGCTGGTGACCCATGTACTGGTAAATGAATTCTTTTTATATGAACATTGATGTCATTCGGCAGATTGATGTACAACTATGATGTCCTCTTTGGAGAGGACATCATGTATGAATATAGAGAATGGTCATACAAAGAACAGCAACAATGAAACAAAAAAAAAATTATTATAATGGAGTTAATGTTTTACATGTAAATGGGCATACTGCTGTAAGACCTGGTATGGAATGCGTACCCCTGAGTAATCACAGGTAAATTCTGGGTTAGACCTAGGTGATAGGGGGGATGTCGAGTTAACAATTACCCTGGGTAAAAAAAAATTGAGGGGGGAAGAGCTAGAGTGAGCGGGGTTGTCTCATCTAGCAGGTTTGGCTAGATTTAGTCAATAATCCCCAAGTTAAGTTTAAGGGGGGAATTGTTAGGTAAACATGACTCGGGGTAGAGTTAATGTTGACTAGGGTAACTAGTAGTGGTTTTGGGGCATATGGTTTTGTGCACCCATGGTTTTCAACCCATGGTATTGCATGTAATGGAGCCTATAAAAAGGTTGGGAATACTTCATTGTAATGCAGACCTGGAGGTGAGCGGTGAAGGCTCACTTGGCCAGATTGGCCAGGGTTTTGGCCAATGTTTAATGAAATTTCATTAGTTGGGTTTTTCCCCGGACTTGGGGTTTTCCCGATTAAACATTGTGTTTATGTTTATGATTTGTTGCTAGGTTCTTTATGTTTATTTCTCTCAGTAAAATATTTATTATTTCTGCGGTAAATTTCTAATAGATGATACCTCAAAAATTACCCTCAGATATTCCTAAGTTCAATGGAAATGCTGGAGAATATACGTTGACTCATGTTATTACCTATCATTTATGGTGTTCATCAAATTCCCTGATGATGATTCTATTCAACTACGTCTTTTCCAGCATACACTCACAGATCTGGCTGCAAAATGGTACATTGAATTACATAGAGCTTCTTTTGATAATTTCATAGCCCTAGTACTGTCTTTTTGACTCATTTCCAGTTACCCATCAAATATGAAACTGGAACAGAATTCTTGACTAATTTCAAATAGACTAATGCTACTCACATTTCTAATCATATTCATGAGTGGCGTCATCGTTGTCAAATAGCTAAGACCTTTGTTCCAGATCAGCTCCTTGCTGAATGGTTCAGTAAGTCCCTATTACCATCTATGACTGAGGATGTGGCTAAGGGTGGCGTCATCACAGAAGAGAAAGTTGTCACTCATGCCAAATATTTAGACTTGATTTATATTGAGTTTGGCATGCTCTATAAAAAAATTTCTAACGCGCCGAGATCTGATTTCAATGTTCCTCCTCAATTCAAGGACTCTCATGCTGGAGACAGCTTGATAGGAATTGCAAGCACACAACACACCACTGCATCTGATCCTGCTCCTACTTCTGAAATTAATGCGATGTCATTTGACAAAGGGAAAGGTGACAAGCAACCAAGAAGTAATAAAAAGGGGAAATCAAAGAAAAAGAAAACTTCTAACTCGTAGGAAAGATCATCTAATCAGCCATCTGGACCTTGAAAACATTGTTATCCATGGATAATTTGTAATGAGGAACACTTTGTTATGGATTTTCCTCACTGTGTTGAAGTATCAAAAATCATCAAGACTTCCCATGCATCAGTTGTGTTGACAGACCCATTTCCAAATTCGGATACAAACATGGTTGCTACGGATCCAGCTCCTAGTTCACAAGTGTTAATGTTATCAGTCACAAAAAATTCAACAGATATTTTGGTGCCGATGCAAAATAAATATTATTGTTGTCCGGCCACTGATCAACCTACTACCTCAACAATGAATCCATCTATAGAATCAGTATCACCTACTATTATTCATGAATTGAAAATCAAGCCACCAAAGGGAGTAAATCATAAATCGACATATAATCCTCGAGAAAGAGCTGCACAAAATTATAATATAGTTGAATATTTGGCTCAATCCCCTTCAGCTATGTCTGCTCTTGAGGTATTACAAAATTTTCCCTCCCAAAAATAGTCTTTGTTGTCGACTATTGGTGGAATTAATCCGACCGATTCTAATCTTGTCGTTTTTAATCATACGGGCTATGTGCCGCAACTACCAGTAGAATTGGCATTCTCCATACAAGTAAATGTTCTCAATCACCTTGTTCGTCACACTATTATTGATGAGGGAGCATCTACATGCATTATGCCTCTAAATTGTTGGAAGTCACTTGGCTCGCCGCGCTTATCACAATCATCAACGACGTTGACGACATTTGATGGACATACATATAAACCTTGTGGTATTATTAATAACCTGCATGTTGAAATAGGGGGGGAAACAGTGAATATTGATGTTGAGGTTGTTGATGGACCCCTTGACTATAATATTTTACTTGGGAGGCCATGGGTATATGCAATGAATTCTATTTTTTCTACATATTTTAGAATGATTGCCTTTCCACATAAAGGTACAATCATAGTCATTAATCAACTATCCTTCTTTTCCTTTGCTTCATAGGTAACTGGGAGCATTCCATTCGTTCACATACCCCAACTATAACTTTAGAACATTGGTGTAGGACTCTTAAAGGATTCCACTCTCATGGGAACCTTTGCATTACTGCCGCCCACGACGTTGGCAGAAATTGCAAGTATAGAGACCTGCTACATGATGGCTTAAGGGAGAGTACGAGTGGTTTTGATATTTCTACGTTGGATGAGTTTCTGCCGCCTAGACCTATTGAGATGGCATAGCAATCAATCTATCTGGCTTGGGTGAAAAATCTGAAATCAGCGTCGCCAAGTGTTTGGGTTGATCGTTCCTTAGATTTTGGTATTCCATCTGATCCATTTTCCTCAAAGTTCTTGATAGATGAGAATATTTTGGAAGCCATGATGTCAGAGGGAGAACCATGAGAAGATTATCATCATCGTTCCCATCTTCCTGATTATGAAGAAAATAATCTTTGTGAGCCATATCACCCATCTATCAAAAATTTCTTTTCGAATTATTTTCCCATTAATGAAATCGATTTCGAGAAAAATATATCAAATATTGAGGAAACCATTTCTATCTATATTTCGACCAAACCTGGCATTGTAGATTATATTCATGTCGGTGTATCTTGTTCTCCCTCAAAACTTGAATCATATCGCTCTCTCTTTCGTGACATATTTGCTTGGTCTTACGAGGAAATGCCAGGCATAGACACTAGTATAGTTTAACACACTATTAATATGTATCCTGATGTCAAACCAGTGTGTCAACGGTTTTGTCTGATTCATCCAAAGAAATTCATTTCCATCAAATCAGAAGTTGACAAAATTTTGCGTGCTAGTTTCATTTACCCTATTCCACTAACTAAACATGTTTCCAATATCGATCCTTTCATGAAAAAGCAAGGAACCATTACAGTGTGCATCGATTATCGGGATTTCAACCATGCTTGTCCAAAATACAACTATCCTACTCCATTTATTGACCAGATTATTGACGATTTTGCTGGATGTGAAATATTTTCGTTCATGGACGGATTTTCCGACTATAATCAAATCAATATCCGCCCAGATGATTAACATAAGACAACATTCATCTATCCTGGGGCACATTTGCTTATAGGAAACTCCCATTTGGTTTAAATAACATTGATGAAACTTTTCAGAGAGCAATGGATTATGATTTCAATGACATCAAGCACATTGTTCAACCATATCTAGATGATTTACCAGTGCATTCATGAAATCAGACTGATCACCCGATGCATTTGAGAGCCATTTTCTTATGTTGTCGACACTACAAAATATGCTCAATCCACATAAATGTGTGTTTTGTATTGCTTCTGGTCATTTTCTTGGATTCGTAGTCTCAAAATAAGGAATTTGAATCGACCCTTTGAAGGTTCAGGCCATTCTTGATTTGCCTGCGCCGTTAAACTTACTTCAGATATAGAAACTTCAAGGAAAGGAAAACTTCCTAAGGAGGTTCATTCCAAATTACACCAAAATGGCTAAAGGATTTACTCGACTCTTGAAAAAGGGGGTTCCCTTCCATTGGGACCAAGTTGCGCAAGCTTATTTTGATGTTTTCAAGGACACTCTTGTTTGAGCGTCATTAATATATCCTCCTTATTATCAAAATGATTGTTTCCTATATATTGTTGCGGCCGAAATGACCATTTCTATGGTATTGGTCTAAGTAGAACACAGAATTGAACATCTGATCTATTATTTGAGTCATAACCTCAATGATACATAAGTTAAGTACTCATACGTAGAAAATATTGCCTTGGCATATATTCAAGATGTCCAAAGATTTCGCCATTATATCCTGCTCCGAAAAACAACAATAGTTTCAGACTACAACCCCATGACTTATATCTTATCACGTCAATTTCTAGGGGAAAAATATTCAAAATGGATTTTCATTTTGCAGGAATTTTATTTGGAATTCATCAAATCCAAGTTAAAGAAAACTTTAGTTTTAGCTGAGCTTCTCTGTGACCTTCCCTCTGATAGTACTGAAACTATGTTGGAACCATCAATTCTAGACGATTCTCTATTTCTGATCGGATCATTAGATCCTTGGTATGGGGATTTCATCATTTATCTCCAAACCCAAACTTTTCGACCTAATACCTCTCGCTCTGAACAACGACGTATTCGATACCAAGCCAAATTTTATCTGATCGTCGGCGATACACTTTATCATCGTGGTGTCGATACCATTTTAAGGAGGTGCCTCACTCATGAGGAGGACAAAAATTATTAAGTGATTTTCATGTTGGGGCTTCTGGTGGACATTTATCTTGATATTCTATGGTGCAAAAGATAATCCATGTCGGTTACTTTTGGCCTACTATTTTTCAAAAGTTGTCATGCATGCCATATTTTTTATCGTAAAATCTGCAAACCGCCAGTGCCAATGCATCCTGTTTTCTCTGCTGGACCATTTAAAAAATGAGGTGTTGACTTCATGACCTGTAACCCTCCTTCATCCGGGGGGCATGGTTATATTATTGTCGCAGTGGACTATTTTACCAAATGGGCCAAAGCGATGCCTACATTCAACAACACAGGATAAACAACTGCATTGTTTTTCTTCAACCACATTATTGCATGGTTTGGGGTCCCACAGGCTATAGTTATAGATCATGGGAAGCATTTTTGCACCACATGATGTCTGAATTGACTACCAAGTTAGGATTGTCACATGATAATTCTACTTCTTATTATCCACAATCAAATGGACAAGTTGAGGCTATTAAAAAAATTCTTAAATGAATACTTCAAAGAATGATAGGAGTTCGTAAAAGGAACTGGAATTTGATCCTGTACTCCACCTTGTGGGTGTATCAAACCTTGGTGAGAAACGTGACCAGACTTACTCCTTTTAAATTGGTGTATGGCCTGGAAGCTATCTCACCAATCCAATGCAAAATATCATCGTTAAAATTCGCAATAGACTTGTTACCTGACAGCTCAGAAGAAGAAGTGTGTCTCCTTAACCTCATCCATCTTGATGAAATGTGTTATGAAGCCCAATTGGCCAATGAAGCGCATAAGAGATGTATAAAGGTGCAATGTGGCAAGAATGTCCAACCTCGCATTTTCTCACAGGGTGACTTGGTCCTCCTTTACGATCAAGAATATGATGTAATAGGTACAAGAAATTTTGAGCCATTATGGCATGGCCCCTATATCTTCGAAAGATTTCTTGCTAAGGGTGCCTATGAGTTAGTTGATTACCATGGAATTCCATTGGCGCAGCCTAGAAATGGGTTGTATTTGAAACGTTACTATGCTTAATTATGAACGTAGTAGTTTTTTGTATTACATTGTATATATGTTGTTGATTTGCATTCACTATCTTAATTTGTTTTTAGAGTTTTCTTAACGTTAGAAATTTGCTTTACATTTCATCGCAGATGTCTGAATATTTGGAACCATTTGTTGGATATGCTGATGGTGGTAGTCGTAGTACACATAATCTATCCTCTATAGTGTGGGCCATTTTTGCTCTGAACGGCGAGTTAGTGAGTTTTCAAGGGATTTGTATTGGTAGATCGACAAGAAATATCGTTGAGTATAGCCCGTTGATAGAACTTCTCTTTGATGCCATTTCATTTGGTATTAACCACATAATTATACGGTTAGACTCACAACTTATGGTATTACAACTTACTAGTGTTTATATTGTTAGAAATCCAACACTTCTTAGATTGTTCCTAAGAGTTTGAATTTTGAAAAGACATTTCGATTTTATTCAATGTCAACACATTTCCAGAAATTTGAACACATTGACTGATTCATTAGCTAATAAAGTTTTAGATAGACATTTGCAACATATGTAAAGAAAACATTCACATCATTGAATAGGATTGCACAATAAACATAGGAAAACTCTTAAATCATATAGATAGATAGTTATAGGTTTTTACAAAATTTGTGCCCAAGACACATTGGTCATCTGACCTCAAAATGTATGCAAAATGCCACAAGTATACTACTGGTGTTCATGGTAACATGCTATAGATCTAGCTATACTACGAAGTAATCGCATCCAACAGTTAGGAACCCCAATAGTGTGTCGTTGCAGTCACATAGAAAGCTCTTTGATCCAGCAATCTGAAATCCCGAAGGTCAAGCTTTCTATGTGCTGCTGAAGCTCAGTTAGAGTCAGGGATAATTTTAAGGATGGAAAATTATCTTGAAGTTTAAAAAACTAGTGAATCTCACTAGTCCCTAATATGAAAACTATAAAATATTTATTGATGTATTTGTAAAATTATTCAAATTTATAATGATATTATATGTATTTTCTATATAATGTTGGCGATTTTTAAGGTAAAATAATTTTATATTGTAAAATTTGGGCGAATCATTTTTATAAAAAAATGGAAATTGGTGAATCATTTTTTTGGAAAACCATGGAAAATTAGCCCACCTACGAATATTAGCCCCTAAGATTTTCCATGGTCAGAGTCTAAGCCAGATCAAGATCTTGACAGACTGCTCTCCCGACAGTTGTCTCTGCTGGCATATCTTCTTCGCGCTCTAGTTCCACTACTGGTTGAACACGACCAACATCTGCATTACATCAAACATTTAAGTATAGTCTTGGGAAAACATCAAAATACAAAAACATTGTATAAACCTTAGGAAAATAAAAAAATATGGTCAAAACATTCTTACCCATTGCACCCCACTCAACACCTTCTGGTAATGCTAAATCTGGGTCTCCTCGAAAATTGACGTCTGTGTATGCATACTCATCGATGGTGAAAAAATATCTCTGGAACCACGCGAAGAATGCAGTAGAGAACACAAGAGTTGATTGGCCAGCATGCCGACCCATGAGTTCTAACCATCTTTGCATTCGAGGATCTCCAGGACTAGCTATATCCAGTGTCACAAGTTGTGGTTGCATCAGTGGAATCTGCTCCAAAGTGAAGGATATAAGGATAGAACCATAACTGAAATTCTTTGTCCTTCCTCCCTTTGCTTTATTCAGTTGTTCCTTTATCTTAGATAGAAAAACTTCAGACTAGTTGAAGACTGTTGGCTCCATATGCCCTAGCGCATATTGCATATACGATCTATTCACTACATGTAGTGTAACGGTGCCAACAAGTTTAGCGATTATGAAAAGGATAGTTTTCAAAGGCAAATCTCTGACATCTCGGATGTTCATTTTTCTATCTTTGCTAGGTTCTACCCCTGTATAGCAATACTACAGAATATAATCCCTCATTGTCTCTCCTCCAATGGTAGACCCTGAGAATGAAATGGGCAAACCTCTCCTCGACAAACTTGTGAGAAAACACACATCCTCAACTGTTATATGAACCACTTGGTTCTTAATATGAAATGCCTCTATCATAGGATCCCATGCTCAAACTAAGAACTCCAAGAGTTCTATTTGTTGCCTAATCCCGGACAATTTGAAGTAATGAAGCAGTCCACAATCTCTTAGGGCTCTTACAGTACCCGGATCATTCAAGGAAATCATATATTTTTCTTCATGTTCTCTTTCCCTCCATGTAATTTTCATTATAATCCGATGGAAATCTGAAATATAACCATAAAATCCATTAGATTCCATTCATTTGCAAAAAACTAGGTTAATTTTGGGCATAATGAGAAAATAAAAAACTTAAACTACGCCCAACGCACTCCCTGACAAGAGACGGTGCATTACACATGCAAGTACACTTCACTGTACCTACTATGCAATGTAAGTTTCAACATTCAGGGGTGCGTTACCCTCATTTTGGGCAGAATTTACCCTAGGGGCCTTAAAACCGTAAAAATTTGCATAAATTGGAAATGAAATGAATATTAAAGGAAAGAGGAGGTTCATGGAACTAACCTGGATCAAACGGTGTCAAAATATATCCACATAAATGATCGCAATCAGTAGCTGAAGTTTTGGGGCAAAATCAGGTTCAGAGCTCCAAAATGAAAATGGTAACTATGGAATGGTAAACATGAATAGTGAAACTACTTTTAATAGTCATTTAATTATTTGCAAGTTAAATTTATTGCTATGACTATAGTTTTATTATGTTTTTATCTTGAAACATGTATTTTTAATCCATTTAATTTTGTTCTGAATAGGAAATACACCTGATGAATAGATTAGTCGTGCAGATTTATTCAAAGAATGACTTGACCACAAAGCATACTTTCTCTCCTTATTTTTCAAGCTTTGTTAAAAAAGAAAAAGGATTTGAAGCGCACTTTTATGTCTTTTTCAAGCTTCGATAATAGTGAAAAAGGAACCCCTGGATTCCTCTTTCAGCACTTTTCAGACTCCAATAATATGAAAATATTTCCAAGCACTTGTCTTTTTGAGCTCATAAAATTAAATGAATCGATATCTGCTCAGTATAAGTTTAACCCTTTTCTAGACTGAGATAGATTATTTACGAAAAAGAAATACCTTGGTTAAACATTACCAAAGAGGTTCTCTCAGATATTATTTAATAGTTTTTTGTGTCTGAGTGACAAATTTACGAAAAAGTACTTATGGAATTTTTTTTCGTCTTCTTTTTCAAAATCTTTAAATATGAAAAAGGACGAGGCTATCACTGTCGTTAAGCTCGTTAAAACATAAAATAGCAATGGGCTTTTCGATCATGGCAAGAATCAAGTTTCATTCATCGCTAGACTCGTTAAATTATTAAATAGCGATAGTTTATTCGCTTGAAGGGTTGAACTATAGATCAAGAAAGTGTTACCCTCCTTAAGCTTGTTAAAAAATAAAGAGGTACTGGTCGACAAATGACTGAGGAAAATTTTGGAAAAGTGAGAAAAATTTCTTTATGGTAGCAAGTCACTCTTGAACATGACACTTCCTTCACTCCATGCCCATGATTGTTTGGGTTGGGTAATCATCTTGATGGCTCATTCATACCTATGGTTCATCATACCTTCACTTCGGTTTTGGGTCAATGCTGCTAACTCATTACAGTGTTGCCGATATGTTCAAGAGAAGTCATCCAATGAATAAACTCATCCTTCTGCAATAGTTGTAAACCTTCATTCTCATGACTTTCATCCCTGAAAATTGCTATATCCAGTCATATCCTTGTCTCTGAAATTAGTAACTCCCGTTTCGCAATAAGGTGGTTTCCTGTCGACGAAAAATCAATATCTAGGAAGTTCACTTAGAAACGTCAGATTCCAGTACCATGAGGCTTGTTACAGCATCGACAAGATCCTCGCTTCCAAACCTTTTACTGAAATATTTTGTTTGGCATTCGACATCAAATCATCTATTCATGCCTTACGAAATGTACTACAGTACCTTGAGGGCCATTTTCATTAATGGTGGTTCTCTCGCGTTTGTTAACATCTCACATCATTGGCTGGTAATCAAACGATGTATTTCCATGTTCGACGACAAATCATATATTCACATGGCTAGAATTGTACCCCGAATGATCGAGTGAATGAGATAAGAAGACCTCGGATCTAGTTTCAGACATTCGGGCTGTGATTTTAGGATTGTTGTACACATCATCTGTACAGTGACTTTACATACAGATTTTCATCTAAACATGGGCCTATATCTGTAGGCATGTCTGCATTGGGCAACATTCCAGTGTTGACGACTTTCTGAATTATGTACATGTTATTAGATTGTTTATGTGTTGAACATGGGAATGCCTACCCTCAGAACTTATTATCAAAGAGGATATATCATGATGTAATGTATTGTAAGCTTGATGCAGGTGACCACTCTGCTTCATCTCCAGCCCATCACAGTGTAAATAATCTCAATCAAATGTTTTTATTATTATTTTGACCTCATGATTTAGGGGAAAATTGTTATAGGTCAATTTGGTCATCATTCCCAATGACCTGGTTAACTGGGCATCATCTCCAGGACCAATGGATAAGGGTCTATCATTCCCTATCATTTCATGTTGCTACATGCCCTAAGGCAAGAACAAGACAAATCAAGCATGACTTTCATCAAGCAAAGGTTTCCAAGGATTGAAGTTTATTATATAGCATATGAGAGCTCACCAACGCTGCCTATAAGGGGACTAAGTGTGTTGCATATGTAGGTAGCCCCATGCAAGGCTACTCTGCAAAGTACTTCCCGACATCTATGGGTGTGTTGGTCACATTGGGAGCGAAATTCTCATTGTTTTGGAATCTCCACTTGGCTAGTGCCTTCTAGAAGAGTTCACATGTGTCAAGCTTCAAATCCAGGTGTCCATTTGACATTTACAATATTGGGAACATGTATTGCCTATTATTGGAAATTCATTGATTGTAAAACAACCTTCAGCTCCTCTATAAATTGAGCACAGATCTGAGTGTTTGATAAGGAAGAATTTGAGCAGAGAAATGATGGTGTATTTTCAATTGAGAGTTAGATTTGTGTAACAACTGCTAGAGAGATTTATACTCTGATGAGGTTGAGGATCGTTGCTGGAAGGGTCACTTCAAATTATTCATTGGGTTGTAACCTCTCCTTCTGTCATCAATAAAGAATACAACTTACTTTTCCCTATATGAATCTGTATTGGCTTTGATTTTCCACGTTGTAAGATCTTAGTTGATGTATATGGTTTATGCTTTACTGATTTAGCTAAATAACTTGAATATACATCTGTATTATTTCCATCTTGTGATGTTTTAGTGTTCTTTCTTGCAGGAAGCATTTTGCACAAACCGCTTGAATTTGAAGCTACAACAAAAGTGACAGAAGGAGCCATTTAGAAGCGCTTAGGTTACTAGTAAGCCTCTAATAATTTATGTGTGTCTGTTTCGAGTTAGGAAAGGTAGTCGTATAGTCTTTAATATGTTTTTCTATACTATCATTTATCTAGGGAAGCGTGTTTTATTTGTAATTCACAATTCTGTCCAACAACCTTGATAAATGCAAAACCCTAATGACTTAGTGAAAATGATTTTGACCAAATTTCGAATGAGATTTTGACCTAAGGATTTTCAAGTGAAAACGGAGCATTGTCATAGGATTTTATGCTCAAAGGGACATGGGAATGAGCCAGCAATCAAGAAATATTAGAGGGAGGATACAGCTTATTGACAGAGGAAAAATGGGGAAATGAGGTTTTAGGTAGGAAAGAAGGATGAAAATTTAATATTCCCAAATTTTCACATCATATTTGGAATATTAGTCCTTAATAAACTTAATTAATTAAGTATTTAAAAGGGTGGAGGGACCCAAAAACCTCAAAGATGAATAAAATCCACTTTTGATGTGTGTATGTGGATATTTTAGATCTAGATCTAAAAACATGGAGCAGTGTAGTAGCTCCATTAATGGAGATCATGTCTCATTTATGAGATAGATTATGGAGGATGAAATCGTGAAATAGGATCATGGATATTAAATATAAAATCATGAGGATATTTAATAAGGTCAACTGAGATCATAGTGCATTCAAAGAATATCATGAAGTACTTATGATAAGATAGTGGAGGAAATGGTGCATTTAATTCATATATGATTGAGAGGGTGATCACCCCATGTGAACATGATGGAGGACATGAAGCAACAATGCATTCAAACATGAAGACTGTGTCCACATGTACAACACATTTTTGGAATGGGCCTAAGCTATGGAAGGCTCATGCATATAATGAAGGTGAAGGCACAATGGAAGGATGATTTGTATTATTCATTTCTTGATTTGTTTAGATCTGGATTTGTCTTAGGAAATTTCTATGTAGGCTTGGTTTGTTTAGCAGAGCTTGCAGTGTTGTTTAGCACAGGGTGTTCCCGAGTTGGAATCCCACCTCTTTCCATTGAGTAGCTCTTGGAAAATGATTCTTCTTCATTCGTTATCAGGCATTGGTGCCATCTTCAAGAGGTTGTTTCTAGCATTCAGCTAGGAAACCAATGGAGGATTCATCCTGCCACTTTGTTATTCAGATCAAACCTTTCAGGAGCAGCAAATCTACATCTGGAATTTAGGCCATTGGGTTTTACCACAATGCACTAGCAGTCCCTTCAAGGATTTCATAGTCCTGTCCTGTAGATCTATTGGAGGAAGGAAGTTTCTAGTATTTCAGCTGGAAATCATGTGAGGGATCATCTCCTCACATTGGATATATTGTTTTCATCATCTAGGAGTTGATTTGACACATCTAGAAGTAGGCTAATGAGCCTCCCTCTTTGGCAGTGCAGTTTTCTGAATCTGTTGTTCATCCAACAACTATTTTCAGTGGAGGAGATTGGAGGAGCTAGATCTTGAGATTTTAACCCAAGGATCTAGTGAAGGGACCAACCCTTCTTGCATAGATCTGATTGTGCCACATTGCAGCCATCATATCATCATATCTAGCTTCATATCTACATTCCCAACAACATATATGTGAAGCCCTAAGAGGGTAGTTTTGTTAGACTTACAAATCTAAGAAACCCTTCCTGGGTTATCTTGGGAATCCATCATTGAGCCTAGATCTACAATTTCAGCCTCATCGGTGCTCCCATTTTTGCTATATCTAACTTTCTATCATTCAGGAAGTTGTAGTCACAACAGTTGTAGCAGGGACATCGTATTTTACCGTCTATCAGATCAGTAGCTACGCAGTCCCTCTTGGGAAATCATTACAGGGTAATTCTAGGTCACCCTTGTGGCTTGAGTGTCTCATATTTTGAGCACTATTGTACTTTATTTTTCACCTCCAATATAATAAAATGGATCATATATTTCTGTGCATTCTGATGTGTATATAGATTTATTGTTTACTTTGTTTCAGTTCATATATTATGTTTTAGTATTACTGCATTATCCCTTTTTGGATATTACAGTGGTATCGGAGCATGATCTTTGGCTCAGCTTGTGGACAGTTCATCTTTAATATCAAAAGACGAAGAAGATAGTTGACATCTATCATGGAGGAGGATAATTCTGACACTCCTTTCATTAGATGCATGCAAGATATATCCAAGGAGGTCAATCAAATGAAGAAGGAAGGAAAGAAATAATATCCAAGAAGAAGATTTGATGAGGAAAGTTCAAGCACTTCCTATCAACAAAGAAGAAAACCAGAGAATTATAGATCTCCTCATAGATCTACTATGCCAATTTTCTTTGGAGAAGGTGAAGGGTATAGCAATGAAGAAAGAAGAAAACCTGAGATTCATGATACTCTCAGTCTATATCTTGAAGAGTACAAAGCACAGTCTATAGCATTCAATGGGAAGCTAACTCCCCAACAATTCTTCAAAATCAAAGAAGAAAGAGGATCCTATAGCAACAATAGAAGAAAGAGGCATAATAGATTCTATTTGCTGACATTTGATGGATCTTCCTAAAGCACTGTTAAGGATTCGAGGAAAGAGTTAGATGCATTTTTCAGGCTACACCCTGTAGCTGAAGGATAGGTTGTTAAAATTGTAGCACTTCAACTTTTAGGTGAAGCCAATGTTTGGTGGTTTGGTCACATGGAGCATGAAAAGGTGAATAAATATTCAGATTTATTTCACAAGTTAAGGAAGAAATTTGATATGAGAAAACCAGAGATGTATCACAAAAGGACATTTCCTAAGGAAACAAAGGAATATGTCAACCTTGCCACTCTAGACAAGTAGTCACTACATTCACCACCAGTGTAATATCCCAAAAGGGAGAATGCAGTAATACTTCACACAATATAAGAACTTACAACAAGATAAACAATAAATATAAGTACAAATTAGGAAATGAAGAAAGAGTCGAGCCATTTTATTATATTGGAGATGATTTAGTTACAACAGTACAAGATATAGGTAGATCTAGCCAAGCAAATGAGCTAGGATCACCTTGAAAACATGGATAAAGCAGGTACATCGTAACTATTGAGGCTCTGCAGCAAATACTGTGTTGTCTCTTTAGGAGAACATAAACATGTGGTTGTAGGCTGAAAAGATAAATGCAGATATACTAAAAAATGGAGCTCTGATGATGCCAAGATTCAAGATCTTGCCAATGTGATGGATTGCGAAGATAACCCAGAATGGATTTTCCAGATCTACAACTTTGGAAAAATCACCTCCCCGGGGTTTGATCCTTGATCTGTTGGGAAATATAGATCTGAAGCTAGATCTGAAGAAAATATGGCTGAAATTTTTTCTCAGATCAGATCTATGCTTGAAGGGTTGATCCCTTCCTCAAATCTATGAGTTGGAAACTCTAGATCTAGCTTCTCAATCCTCCAAAACAGGATTGCAGCTGCTGCAACACAAATGCCTCCAAAAACTGCACTGTGAGGGAAAGAGAGGCCATCTTTCTACTGAAATATGTTGAAATAAACTCCAGGCTGATGGTAAGACTGATGGGAATGTGGATGAATGATCCTCCGCTAGATTGCTAGCTGAAGTACTAGCAACTTCCTTCCTCCTTTCAGATCTGCAATATGGACAACGTTATTCTTGAAAAGAATACTGATGTTAGGAGGTTAATAACTTTTTGGCTGATGCAAGATCTGCAATGTGGCTCTAGGAGAGCTGATCTATAAGCCCAAGTCATGGGAATAATCCCTCACCTTGTTCTCCAGCTGAAGTACTGAAGACAACTTCCACCTTCCAAACTGATCTTCAGAAAACTGCAGTTTTCTGAATATGAATGTTCTGTAGAAAGTAGAAAAGAAAAATGGCACTTAAATCCTAATGTATAATGAAGTACAAACCTCTTCCTTAGAGATCACTCAAAGAAATAGGAGGGATTCCCACCCAGGAACACCTTGTGCTAAACAACACCTGCAATCTCTGCTAAACAACCCAAGAATGCAATGGAATGTCACTTGAAAATTCCAGATCTAAAAGATCATACATAAAATAATCTAAGATGTCTTTCACCTTTTACTTCATCTCCTTTATAATGATTGAGCCCCCTCAAGCCTTCGCCTTAATCTCAACTGCGTTGTCTTAGGTGGATAAGATCCTCCAAGTGGGACTGCACTATTTGAACAAATCAACCAAAAAGTCTAGGTGCAATGTACACCCCCTCCATCATGTGTGCTTCATTTGCACATGCTCCTCCATCACTTGATCATGAATGCTCAATGATCCTTGTTTTACATATTCAAGATCTTAGTTGACTGAATCAACCCTCCATGATCTTTCTCATTAAATGAGACATGATCTCCAATCTCATTCACAATAGTAGTTTCTAAACTACATATTTTTGCATATCTAGTCTACATTAATCCACATTCACACACACAAAGTGGATATTTATTCTTATTGAGGATTGTGGGTCCCTCCACCATTTTAGTTACTTAATTCATTTAGAAAATCAAGGAATCTAATATTCCAAATATGATGTGAAAATCTGGGAATATTACAGTCCCCCCCAGCAAAGTGTTGCTTGTCCTCAAGCAACTCCAAAACTAGATGTAAGGCCATATATTCCCCTCCACATGGCATATACATAAGGAAGGCTCCCTCCATTTGCTGCAATAGGTTATGCATGTTTGGTTCCAAAGTTGTCTTTTAAAAACATAAATAACGACCTCCAACTATTCGGTTAGATGTCCTCCTTCCATCATGAAGTACCAAGTTACAACCATATGATGTCAAACATTATCAAAAATTCATGCGAGACATAAAATAAAATAGCTCTTTCCACAAGGGAAAAGCTTCATCATACAATACACTCCTTCATCCCATGTTTCATGAACTAGATTGAGCATTGAGATGCTCCCATACTTCGCCCTGTTGGCCTTGTCAGATCCAAACTCCATCATTTAAAAGTTATGAAAAAAAATAAGGGAATAAGTAATATGGGTAGACAAAGATGTCAAACCATATTCTCCTAACAACAACCATCAGAGTAAGGTCCTTTGCTGCCATCCTCCATCTCCTCCATGTAAGATGGTCAAGCCAAACTCCCTCATAAGCAACCAAAGCAACAAGAGACCATGTTGCCTTCTCTCCTCTTCATGTGCATCATGAAGAAAATGAATACTAATGGACACATGAGATGTCACATCAGCCCAATACAAAGAAACATCATCAATTCACATCATGAGATCATTATGCCAAATTTTACACAATAAAAAACACATAGACATAGGAGATGTCATGTGGTGGCCAAACTCCCTCAAGTGAAACCAAAATGAGCATGCCTTATTTTGCTGCATACTATCATTGATACAAAAGGCATGAATCAAACAATCATGAGCTATTTTGTGGTATCCATACTCACCCAAGAGCAGCCAGTGGAGCCATGCCTCCTCCCTCATCTCATATGTGTTTTTCAAGGCATGGAACAGAAAAATAGGTGCCTTTGGAGAGTGACAGGAATCTCCCAATGGCAACCAGTGTAACCAAGCATGCTGGCCCATACAAATTTGCAAGTGGTTTTGCAACCCCTTGCTTATCATCCTCACCCATTCACTCCCATGTGGATGATGAATGAGGTATTGCATAATCATGGCATCCTCCCTTTGTATAATTCCATCCTTCCCAAACTTTTGAAGAACTTTGCATTCCCTGAAGTGTTGAAATGCATCTCTAATGAGATCTCTTAATGAGATTCTCTCTTCATCAAAGGCCCTTCAAAACCAAATAATTTTTGGATTTACTACAAGTATAAGTTTTTCTTTGAGTAGTAAGAGGCTCATTGAGAAAGGGTCATCTAGAAAGGAGAAAAGGTTTCTCATTTCAAGATGTCTACCATTTGTCATATTTTCTTCCACTGCTTCATGAGTGAAGCTACCTCCAAATTTTCCAAGAATGATGAATCCCTTTCTTTGTCACAGCTACTAAGTGACAACGTTGTAAATCTGCAGGGTGATACATGCACTGTCTTAAAGCAAGTTACAACATTGATCTTACAATCAGTCATTATGCATAGGATAATGATAATCCCATTCTCTAAAACTCTACATCTCAAATCAAAGGGTTGAATGTAGCTCATCAATGATGAAAAAGGATAGTTTTCAGCCTCCTCCTTGATTAGATCAAGGGTCCTCTGTGCTGCGAAATGTCTTTGCTTCAAATCACTATCTTTTTCTAACCCTTGGTTATGCATTGATCTAGAAACCATATGTGCTGAAATTTTATGCATACCTTGGATCAACTGATATGTGGGAACCTCTTGACAGAACACAAGAGTTCCTCCAACTGGGACAACAGGGTCTCCAACTACTGGTAAGAGTGATGGTATCTTTTCTTTAAGTGTAATAGCGCTGGTATCTTCCTCCTCTTCCTCATGCATCTCCCGATCTATGCATGGGACTCCATATGTCAAGAGCTCAAGACTATCTTGCAAAGATGCAAGTGCCTCTTCTCTAGATGCAAGTACTACTACAGAAGGTGGTGAAAGTAGTGACCCCTTGCCGAGAGTGGCAATATTGACATCCTTTCTCTTCTCTTCATCAAAATTCTTCCTCAACTTGTGAAATAAATCTTAATTCTTGGTCACCTTTGCATGCTCTAAGTGCCCAAGCCACCAATCTTCTACTTCATCTAAGAGATAAAGTGCTACAATTTGAACAATCTCTTCTTCATCCACAAGATGTAGCTTGAAAAATGAATCTAACTCCCTCCTCCAAGCCCTGACATTGCTTGAAGAAGATCCATCAAATGTAGGCAAATAGAATCTATTATGCCTCTTTCTTCTATTGCTGTTATAGGATCCTCTTTCTTCTTTAATCTGGAAGAATTGTTGGAGAGTTAGCTTCTCCTTGAAAGCTCTAGACTGTGCTTTGTACTATGTAAGATATAAACTAAGAGTCTCATGAGTCTCAGGTTTATTCCTTCATTCACTTCTATATCTCTCACCTCCTTCAAAGAAAGTGGGCATAGTGGATCTATGAGGAGATCTAGGATTCTCCAGTCTTCTTTGTTGTTGATAGGAAGTACTTTCCTCATCACATATTCTTCTTGGATCTTCCCTTTGTCCTTCCTCATTCATTTGATTGACCTCCTTAGAGAGATATTTCATGGATCTAAAGAAAGGAGTGACAGAGTTTTCATCCTCCATGATAGATCTCATCTATCTGTTCTTCTTTCAATGTAAAAAGATCAAGTGTCCACAAGCTAAGCCAAAGATCATGCTCTGATACCATTGTAATATCCAAAAAGGGAGAATGTAGTAATACTTCACACAATATAAGAACTTACAACAAGATAAACAATAAATCTAAGTACAAATCAGAATATGTAGAAAGAGCTGGGCCATTTTATTATATTAGAGATGATTCAATTACAATAGTACAAGGTATAGGTAGATCTAGCCAAGAAGATGAGCTAGGATCACCTTGAAGACATGGATAAAGTAGGTACAGTGTAAATGTTGAGGCTCTGCAGCAAATACTTCGTTGTCTCTTTAGTAGAACATAAAAATGTGATTGCAGGATGAAAAGAGAAATTCATATCTACTCAAAACTGGAGCTTTGATGATACCAAGATTCAAGATTTGGCCAATGTGATGGATTCCCAAGATAACCCAGAAAGGATTTTCCAGATCTGCAATTTTGGAAAAATCACCTCCCCAGGGTTTGATCCTGGACCTACTGGGAAATACAGATCTAAAGCTAGATCTGAAGAAAATATGGCTGAAATGTGTGCTCAGATCATATCTATGCTTGAAGGGCTGATCCATTCCTTAGATCTATGAGCTGGAAGCTCTAGATCTAGCTTCTCAATCCTCCAAAAATTGCATTGCGAGGGAAAGAGAGGCCTTCTGCCTGCTAAAATATGCTGCAATAAACTCCAGGCTGATGGTAATACTGATGGTAATGTGGAGAAATGATTCTCCACTGGATTGATAGCTGAAGTACTAGCAACTTCCTTCCTCCTTTCAAATCTGCAATATGGACAACATTATTCTTGAAAAGAATACTGTTGCTAGGAGGTTAATAACTTTTGGCCTGATGCCAGATCTGAAATGTGGCTCTGGGAGTTCTGATCTATAAGCCCAAGTGATGGGAATAATCCCTTACCTTGTTCTCTAGCTGAAGTACTGAAGACAACTTCCACCTTCCAAACCGATCTTCAAAAAACTGCAGTTTTCTGAATATGAATGTTCTGCAAAAAGTAGAAAAGTAAATGGAACTAAAATTTGATGTATAATGAATTACAAACCTCTTCCTTAGAGATCACTAAAATAAAGAGGAGGGATTCCTGCCCAGGAACACCTTGTGCTAAACAACACCTGCAATCTTTGCTAAACAACCCAAGAATGCAGTGGAATGTCACTTGACAATTCCATATCTAAAACATCATACATCAAATAATCCCAGATGTCTTTCACCTTTTTCTTCATCTCCTTTATAATGATTGAGCCCGCTCAAGCCTTGGCCCTAATCTCAACTGTGCTATCTTAGGTGGATAAGATCCTCCAAGTGGGACTGCGATGTTTGACCAAATCAGCCTAACAGTCTAGGTGCAATGTAAACCCCCTCCATCATGTGTGATTCATTTGCACATGCTCCTCCATCACTTGATCATGAATGCTCAATGATCCTTGTTTGACATCTTCAAGATCTTAGTTGACTGAATCAACCCTCCACGATCTTTCTCATTAAATGAGACATGATCTCCAATCTGATTCACATTAGTAGTTTCTCAACTACATATTTTTACAGATCTAGGCTATATTAATCCACATTCACACACACAAAGTGGATATTATTCTTATTGAGGATTGTGCGTCCCTCCACCCTTTTATTTACTTAATTCATTAAGAAAATCAAGGACTTGAATATTCCAAATATGATGTGAAAATTTGGGAATATTACAACCAGCTGCAAAAGTACTTGCATCAAGAGAAGAGACACTTGCAACCTTGTAAGATAGTCTTGATCTCTTGACACATAGAGTCCCATGCATGGTTTAGGAGATGCACGAGGGAAAGAAGGAAGATTCCAGCACTGGTGCACTTAGAGAAGAGCAACCATCACTCTTACCAGCAGTTGGAGACACTATTGTTCCTGTTGGAGGAACTCTTGTGTTCTGGCAAGAGGTTTCCACACATTAGTTGATCCAAGGTATGCATGAACTTTCATCACATATTGTTTTAGTGGATCTTATTGAAACTTATGAAGACATGCCATCATGGGAAATGCATAACCAAAGGCTAGAACAAAATGTTGATTTGAAGCAGCAACATATCACAACACAAAGGACCCTTGATCTAATCATAGAGGAGGTTAAGAACTGTCCCACTTCATCATTTTTGAGCTACATTCATTATGTGGATGCCATTTGGAGGGGAATAGATGTCTTTTCATCTACTTTTGGATTTTCTTGAGGACAAGAAACATTTTGTTGGGGGGGAATGTAATATTTCGAAATTTTCACATCATATTTGGAATATTAGAGACCTTAATAAACCTAATTAATTGAGTAAATAAAAGGGTGGAGGGACCCATAAACATCAAAGATGAATAAAATCCACTTTTAATGTGTCTATGTGGATATTTTAGATCTAGATCTAAAAACTCGGAGTAGTGGAGCAGCTCCATTAATGGAGATCATGTCTCATTTATGAGATAGATTATGGAGGATGAAATAGTCAAATAAGATCATGGATCTTAAATACAAAATCATGAGGATCTTTGATAAGGTCAATTGAGATCATAATGCATTCAAAGAATATCATGAAGCACTTATGATAATATAGTGGAGGAAGTGGTGCATTTAATGCACATATGATGGAGAGGGTGATCACCCCATGTGAAAATGATGGAGGACATGAAGCAACACCACAGTCAAACATGAATACTTTGTCCACATGTACAATAAAATTTTGGAATGGGCCTAGGCTATGGAAGTATCATGCATATAATGAAGGTGAACGCACAATGGAAGGATGATTTAAATTATTCATTTCTTGATCTGTTTAGATATAGATTTGTCTTAAGACATTTCTATGTAGGCTTGGGCTGTTTATCAGAGCTTGTAGTGTTGTTTAGCACAGGTTGTTCCCGAGTGTGAATCCCACCTCTTTCCATTAAGTAGCTCTTGGAAGAGGATTGTTCTTCATTCTTTATCAGGCATTGGTGCCATCTTCACGATGTTTTTTCTAGTAGTAAACTAGGAAACTAGTGGAGAATTCATCCTACCACTTTGTTCTTCAGATCCAGACTTTCAGGAGCAGCAAATCTACATCCAACAGGCCATTGGGTTTTACCTCCATGCAGCATTAGTCCCTTCAAGGATTGCTCAGTCCAGTCCTGTAGATCTATTGCAGGAAGGAAGTTTCCAGTATTTTAGTTGGAAACCCTGTGAGGGATCATCTCCTCACATTGTATCTATTGTTTCCGTCATCCAGGAGCTAAATTGACACATCTAGCAGTAGGCTAATGAGCCTCCCTCTCTGATAGCGGAGTTTTCTGAAGCTGTTCTTCATCAAACAACTATTTTTAGTGGAGGATATTGGAGGAGCTAGATCTTGAGCTTTTAGCCCAAGGATCTAGTGAAGGGATCAACCCTTCTTGCATAGATCTAATTGTGCAACATTGCAGCCATCATATCATCAGATCTAGCTTTATATCTACATTCCCAACAACATATATGTGAAGCCCTAAGAGGATAGTTTTCTTAGACTTAGAGATTTTAGAAACTTTCTTGGGTTATCTTGGGAATCCATCATTGAGTCCAGATCTACAATTTCAGCATCATCGAAGCTCCCATTATGCCTAGATCTAACTTTATATCTCTCAAGAAGTTGGAGTCCCAACAGTTGTAGTAGGGACATTGCAGTTTACCTTCCAGTAGATCAGCAATTACACAGTTCATCTTGGGAAATCATTGTAGGGTCATTCTAGGCCACCCTTGTGGCTTGAGTGTCTCATATTTTGAGAATTGTTGTACTTTCTTTTTCACATCCAATATAATAAAATGGCTAAGCTATTTCTGTGCATTCTGATGTGTATATAGATTTATTGTTTACTTTGCTACAATTCTTATATTGTGTTACAGTATTACTGCATTCTTCCTTTTGGGAAATTACAGAAAATGAGAGGTAGAAGCCCATAATGAGTATTTTAAGAGCAATAGGGAGACCTTGAGATGACAAAATGATAGATAGGGAAAAATGTTTTATGAAGAAATATGAAGGCAGTGAGATTTTTGAAACTCAATATATTCAAGGAATATTGTTTTCAGAAAACTATAACCATCCTATAGTCATCTAAAGATAGTGAAAAATAATTATGACTAACACATTGGTTAAGATCAAAATTGGGTTCTATTCTATTTATCTGTGTTAAGTCATAAAACAATTTTGTGTTCTTTTGTTAATGACTGTGCATTCTCTGTAATTTTTTTATATATTTATGTGTTCGCATTGGGTTTTTTTGAGGACCACTTCATTATTTTCTCTCTCAGGGTGCAGAAACCTAGTTTCAACACCCCCCTATACTACTTTAGGTGAGACTATGGTGTGAACAAGTAGATTACTACCAAGTGCCAGTAGTTGGACGGTTTTTTGGTTTATCCATAAACTTTGGACCTGGGTCAGGACCCTTCAAGCCAACAAAATATGGAATTCAAATCTTTGAAATAACATAATTTATGGGAGTAATAAGGTATTAAAGGCAATGGTAAGCTGGAAGTCAAATCTGAAATATCACAATTCCAAAATAACATAGGGTTTACAGTGGCTCCACCAAAGATACTCTGACATGGAGGTTTTTCTCATGTTGATTTTAGGTTGTTGGGGTATCTTTGGTGGAGCTAGGGATTCTCTTGGTTTTCCCTATCTATGGTTTTAAAAATAATGGAGAATTATATGATAGGTTTTGATTGTATTCATGGGTTTCATTTCTTCTTTATATATATGAAGTTTTCGGGTGAATTCTCCAAGAAATCCTATCACCTTAAGACAAAAACACATAAAGTACAAGGAAGATTGAAAGAGAGAGAGAGATAGTAACACTTCTCTTACATCTCTAACCTAAGTATGAAAAGGAATATGCACATGTGAATGATGGACTAAAACAATGACTCACTCCTTCCTCTATCTATATGAGAGGTAAAGGGGCTTTACAATAACAAGTGGACATAGTCCACTACAAGAAAACTTGCAAGACACAAGTAGTTCCACCCATGCGAATCACTCAACTCTACGTGACATGTGTCAGCATCAAAGGTGACAATGATTAACAAGAAAGCCCTCCATGGCATTAGCACTACTCCCTAATGTTCAACAATCCTCCAAAGGTCCTAAGCTCCAATGCATCTCCAAGGTCATGTGTCTCCTTAAGGACAATGCATATCCAAGATAATGTGTCACATTAAGGTCTCCCACACCTACATATCCACTCCCTCAACCCAATATTTCACATGTCAAGGGATTTTGTGAGCTCATGTTGATTTTGGGAGTTTTTTTTCATGGTGAAATACCCAACTCTACTCCAAGAACACAAAATCCCTTCATGCATAAAAAACATGAAGTCACCAAGATCCATACTTATCCAACACTTCAAGGAAGATTGTATTTCAAACATCCAAACAACATCTAGTAGAAAATAGTAAATCACCTCCATTGTCCAATTCCATCATGGAAGAGCATGGGAAAACCATGCACTATGCATCCCACATCTCATGAAGCACCCACAAGGCTGAAACATGGTAAAAATTTTCAAAGTAACCCGAAAAGTTAAAAATTTTATCCCTCTCATCATAAAAATTTGTAACTCCATGCGTATTCGGTTACAACTTTCATTCATAAGTGTCACTAATCAAAGTTTATAGCTCTTATTTTCTACAATAAGTGGGAATACTAACTATAAAATTGTGAATGGACATTAGAGTAGAGGATTTTTATGAAGGCAGTCTGAAAGAGACCATTTGGGGCAAGGGCAGGAATTAGGATCCATACTACCTTGGTCCTAAGTTGGCATCCATACCTTGATGGAGATGTTTGTGAAGTGTGTTATTGCATGACTTTTGGAAGAGAGTATTTGGGGTAAAGGCAACATCCACACTGTTGTTGATTTTACATGAGTTGGCATCCATACCTTCTTAGAATAATTCCTTTGTAGCATACTTATTTTTTGGGTTAGTTAGCTACAAACGACTTCCTCCTAGCATTTACATGTGTTTTTCAAACTCATTATCTAGTTATTGTTGAAATCACTAGAATTTTTTGTCGTTTCTTGTACCTATCTATTTTCTATTATTTTGTAATTATTCAACTTTTTTCTATAGTCAGGGCCTTCTTAATTTCTCATTTTTGGTCTACTTTATTTTTCAAATTTTAGATCTAGTTCCAGAATTTTTGGATTTCAAATTTCAGTTATAATAGAAGAATTCTAGGTTGCCTCACATCACTAGTATTAGAACCTCAATTAATAGAAAATTTATATCATATTTTTCGTTACAGTTCAGATCAGTTACTTATGTTCACCAATATTTTTATCTTTCAAGGAATTCCTATTAGCAAGATAGAGAAAAGCACAACTCAAATATATTGTCACCAACATACACATCAACAGAAAAATACTCATATATTCATTCATAGATGTTATTTCATACATTAAAATATATTTTTATCATCAACCTAAGTGTCATAAAGATGTGATCATTCTTGCACCTTAATAAGACGTGTCTCGTGCAGTAATATCCTTCCCCTATTTACAGATTTTATAGTATCCTCAATGTAGATTATTTTGAAAAACTATGAAATTATTATCTAGTTTCTAGCATTTACCATTTCACAAAGTAAAAGTTTATTTTCCAATAATTTTATATTATCCCTTTGATCAAATCAAGGATGATTTTCATTCCTCTCACTCGTTGGTAATAAAGGAAGTAATTTGCATCCCTCAATGCAAATCTTGTTTACAATGTCAAAGATGACAATCGTCCTCTTGGGCCTTAATCGTTGAAAGACAAGTTCCCAAACTGGTAAGTATCCTACCATGCAATATGTCATCTTTGAGTTTGGTAAAGTCAAAGTTGATCACCAATCCCATGCTTGGAGGTCTTTAGAATGGGAAATTTTCCAAGTCAGTCTCTATGGTGCTTTTTTTTCAGGCTATGTCTAAGGGGGTACCTACTCTCGCCAACTCCATCTCCTACCCTGATTTATACTCCCATGGGCCAAAATATTCTTTTGGTAAGACAAAATGTGCTTTCTACCTATTATTTTCATAGTTCCATAATGTCCACTTGCATTAAAAATGACATGCCATGTACATATATTGCAAACTTGGTCCATGATAAGGAAAAGGGGCTATCCTATATGGCATGAAACAACATATTCCATACTTATAATGCATCCCAAGGTGTCAAAATTTCATTCCAAGTAGAAAAATTTCATTTCTTAGGTTAAAATATGTGTTACAACTTACAACCTAACCTGATTGCACACATCCTCCTGTAGATGTGCCTATGGAAAAGTCATAAAATATAGTGCTACATTATTTCTCCCTGTGCATCTTCCTACACTTCCATAATTCTAATTTACACCTTCAAGTGAGAGTAGTAAGTATACCAAAAAAATTTCACTGAAGGGATATGCCCAAAAAATCAGTGAAATTTTGCCCAAAATCAGCATATACCCAAATCAGTATATGCCCAAAAAATTTTGTATTGAAGGGATACAACTCTTTTCCATTTGACTGGGCTTTGGCCATCTACAAAAAAGCTTCATGGGTGGAAAAATCAAACCTGGATTACGAACAATGAGCTCTTCCTCCATTCCAAGAGTTACTTCATTGTAATTTTTAAGGCCATGGGGGATAGAAAAAATGTTTTCAACCTAGGACCCTATTTTTAGGGGATAATGCACCTCCCCTTTCATCCCTAGTTCTCAAAGTTTGATCCAAACACCATGATTATTATAGCAACTCCGGTCTAGGTAAGAGTTCCAAATCTCCTCTTCACTTATGGTATCCTAATTTTCTTTAAACTGTTAGGAACTCCCTAGGTCATTTTATTAAAGTTAATGGAGCTCATATTGTCATGGGCTCAACATATTTTCCCATATCTGTGTAGTTCTCAACCTAATTTGTGATTTTCCCAACTATATTCTCATATAATGGGTTCATCTCACTTTTACCGAAATGTTAGACATTGAAAGAACAACATTTAGATGTAGACTATGCCAACCTATTGTACACCTCCAAGAAACCTATTCATCTTCACCAACATCTTCTACATCCAATGGACATACGAAAAATCCAAAAGGATGGTAAGTAATAAAGGGAAAAATATGTGCTCCAATAAAGAAAATGGCTCAACTGAAAGAAAAGAAACCTATGAAATTTCCCCTTGGTAATGGTGGGGACACACACTCAACTTTGGTGCCATCAAATCTCTTTTGAGGTGTAAAGCACCTTCATGAATTGAAAAAGGAAAATCTTATTCATAACCACCTTGTGTTCATGATTCTCTTTCACAAATCAGTATATCACAATTTCAGTAACCCATGCCAACATAATTGGGTGGATCAATATTAGAAAAAAAAAGTGATCCGTGTAAGATAAATCATAACACCTAGTGACCATGTAACTTCTTCGACTCTCTATAAATGAGTTAGGTTGTGTTTCTATATGTTCTCTAAAATATATCTATTTCATAGATATGTTTCAATATTATGTTCATAGTTATGGGATATTGAATCATGACAGAGGAAGAAGAAAATCATGTAGCATCCACATTTGGCCAGTGTGAGCACCCCTTCCTTTGTATTCCCTGTTCATCGCGACAAGAAAAGAGAAAAGAATATGCATCTCCTTCTAGTTGGGTTCATCCTATATTGGGTTTTCCTAGGGTATATCTTTTATTCAAAGTATGGATGGTGTGTACTTTTTTTTTCTATTTCATTTCACTTTTAGATGATTCTCAGTAATTTCTGTGTTAAAGCTAATGATATGAAGTCCACAATCTTGAGTAGAATACTGCATAGTAAAATATTATAGAATATTATTAAAAAAAATTATGAAGATCCAATGGAACATCCACGATAGTGTATGAATAAAAAATGGACTAAGAACCCAATGGAATTCATTAAGCCTATTCATTCTTTATGCTTTCCACATATAAATAAAATTAAATATGAAACTACATATCAAAATGCACAGCTGCATTTCTAACCCAAATGACAAAAACCTTCAAAGCCTCCAAACTAAACAGAGTCAGGTCCATAAAAATTGAGATTACTCACACTAATATAAAATGGAAATCAATATACACTAGCACAGACACATCTAAAATTGTGTCTGATATGCACAACAATGTTCCAAAGCTCGAGATTGAACTCAATATATGCAATATTGACCCTCTCGAAACCAGAACTAGATGGGTCTAGGATATTATATTCGATGCACCTACCACATAGTTTATATTAAATGTCATTACATGAAAGTAATTTTTTGACGAACTAACCCACCTCAAGCAGGATGTAGAGAATGTCACATCTTTCAGTACAAAAAAAAAAAATATCCATTCAAATAACACATAGTTTATTCTTGTGGTAAGGATATGAATTAAACTAAAATAAGAATTATAAGGAGAAAAAAACATACCTTTGGTCACTCTCTGCAAGTGCGTGTTCTAAAAAGACAGTATATCCATTGTCAACAATTGATGCATTTGCCAAATAATCCTAGCCCAGCCAAAAATGGACAAAAAAATCAGTATCACATGTGATGCATAAGCAATCTCAATGTAAGAATTTGAAAAAGTTCTGGTCATAGTGCCAAAAATAATAACAGTAAGTTGAAGCACTCATTTGTGCCAGAAGCATAGATCCATGTTCCTGGATACAATGGATTATCACATTAAGTCCCTTAGATTACAATTCAGAAAGAAGCACTGAATACATCATACATCAACAAGTTTTTATCTAGAGCTCTTCTGTGATTGGGAAGACAATGAGAAATTAAATACAATTCATGTGAGTAACAGTTGAGGAAAATTCAAATCACACTTCAAATTCAAGAATGCAAACTCAAAACCAAAAGAGCATAGCAGAATCTCTAAAGAAGGTTTCTTGATGATCACCAAAAGATGAATCTTTGCAAAACGTTTGGCTTTGAAAATAAAACATGAGAATCTGGGCTATGATAGATCATAGGAGGCTAAGACATTAAATCTATGAGATTTTGGATATCATTGAATTAACTTGTGAGTAGTGATGATAATGTTGGGTATGTGTTATATTATTTTCACGACTAGCCCCACGCACTGTACGTTGCGCCGGCCGTAGCAGGGGGGTCATAGAGGGGGTGGCAGTGCCCTGGAAATTTTTTTTTTGGTGTGCAGTCCCACTCATAGGTGGACCCACCCATGTTTTCTGCATGAGTTTGCACATGGTTTTGAGGTATGATGGTTTTCGGCCCCTGGTATTTTGTAGATCTGGTCAAGGGAACTACGGTTATGTTCTAATCCAGGGTTAATGGATTGGGGTTTATGTATGACTTGGCATGTATATATATGTGTTGTAACTGTTAGCCTCCTATACCAATAGGTTTCATCTTTCATGATTGTCTTGATTGAATTATGGAATATGTTCAAACCTTCTTACTTGAGCAAAGGTGTTCCATATTTTTAAAAAACCAAAAAATAAAAAAAGTTAAAAAATGTAAAGAGGGTATACCCTAAAAGAAATATCAAAGGGTAAAAAGAATAAAATGGTCAAAAAAGTGAAAGAAATGAACCCCAAGTAAAAATAGACCAAGGAAAGTGTGCAAATCCAAATGCCACTGCTATTTCATTTTTGTAATAAATCAATTGTGTGCGGCTTGTCAAACTTTTGCCACAATTTATGAATAAGTCAAACTGTTTAAACTTGGCTTAGTCATATTTCAATTTCATGTTATAGATTAGAGAATAAATATCTAGCCAAACAGTTTAATCTTGGCAGATAAGTAGCTAGGTAGAGTGAATAAAAGGTGCTCAACAGTTTAATCTGAGCCCTTGGATGTAATAAGGGTAGAAATAGACAGATTTATCATGTAAAAAGAAAAAGACTGAAAAGGGTTTGCAAGTCTAAATGCACCCTAATAAAGAAGAGAAAATGGTAGTGTTAAGTAGATAGGGTAGGTAGATGGTGCTGCAAAGTGTTATCTGATGAATGGTGCTGCTACATGTTTTTGATCCTTTACTTTCATCATAAGTACTGAAGCAGGAAATACAATGGAAAATCACAGCAATCAAAGTCAAATTCATTAACCTCCCTCATCATTTTTCCCCCTCAAGAGTTTTACTAATTTCCCCAAAAGTACTAAGGTATTTGGAGATCAAAAGGGCTCAAGGCATTTCCTTGACTTCTGGAGGGACCGGACCCTCGGCCTAATGATCAAAAAGACTTAAGTACTTGAGATGATCCATCATTATAATCATCCATTTTTAATCTTGTCCTAAGTAAAATCCTATTTTGCTTAGGAAACTCATGAAAAATTCCATAAAAATTCCTCAAAATAACTTGTTATTCTAAGTTTAAGTGTTGAAGATAAAATGTTGCAATTTACTTCACAAGTTATCACTTTCTTAGATGTACAAAAATGTTTTGATTTTCCTTGTCCTTTGCCATATTAACATTTAACTCTATTATATTAAATCCCTAGTGAAATACCCTTTCCTAAGTATATAATTCCCTTTTTTATAAATACCCCAAAAACCCCTTTATTATAATGTTTTGACCAAATTATTTACCTCCCTAATATTCATTAAAACCCACTTCTACAAGCCCTTTGGTTAAAATATAGCATTATACATTAATCCCGCCCCTATGGTGAATTAGTTATATTAATTAATTTACCATATAATAAAATATATATATAAAAACATGCGATATGTGTGTTTAAACGCAAAAATATGAATAAAACTTCGGAGAAGTCTTGCGCCACCGTGGATTGTCCACATGGCATTCCACCTAACCAAACTCCGCCGCAACCCCTTTCTTTTGCATACGGGATTAATTAAGTCATCTGGACTAATTAACAACCTTCCCCGCCTATTAAAAAGCCCCCGGAGCGATTAAAAACATTTAAAAGTGTTTAAAAGTACGACGGGGCCCACATAAAACCTCCGCCCATCTTCCCATCGCCCCAGCCGTTGGATCAGCCTCCCGCAGATCAACGGCCAGCGTTGATCCCGCTGCCCATCCCTTGTCAGCAATTTAACCAGCGGGGGATGGGTGGTTTCTGAAAAGTCAACCATCCACGTGGCGATTTTCCTATGGAATCGCTGCCCCTCCGTTAAAAACCGTCCTCGACCAAAAGCGGTGCGGGAGTACCGCTTACCGCTTACCGCTTACTGTCAGCTTACGTCACCCTGTACGTCGATGACGTCATCACCTCGAAAAAATAAAAATACCTTAAACTCGTAAATAAAGCCATTTTTTCGTGTTTTTCCTGTTATTTTCGTTATTCTGAAAACGACAGAGCTCCCGCTGCGATTTTCAAATTTCCACTGCAATTGACCAATTCACTCCAAGATTCCGCTGCGCCCGTGTTGAAGAACAGTCCCGCCATCACCTGTTACCTGTTAAAGAACCAGTTTGCCTCCAAGAACAGGTATTTATCCTATTACGCCCCGAACTTCAAATGATACTCTGTTTTCCTTGTTTTTCACTGAAATCAGTGTTTAAATCTTAGTCCTAAGATCATTCCCCGAGTTTTACGACTGTAAATTGTTCCCCCCGAACCTGCAAATTGACCTGTTTCTCCCGTGAATTTACTCAATTCCTCACCATTAGCCAAATTTCCATTTTGAATCCACAAGAACCAAAATGGAAGCTCCTGTGGCTTTAAACGTTGCCCCATTGAACGCTCCTCATAGAGACCTGGATTTCATTAACAAATTGTTTGATTTTAGCAGGTTACTATCAGAATATGGATTTGGACAAACAATTTCAATACTAGTTGACAAAATTGTTTACTCCAAATTCTCAGATTTTAATTCAATATCTTCATTCAAAAAACAGTTTGTATACAAAGTCAGAGAGATATTAGAATGATGAAATGTTCCCAGTGAATGGTAAAAGTGAAATGAAAAATTACAGGGATAGGAAAAGCATAACAGTTAAAGAGTATCAGTGGTTAAAGTGTATCAGGTAAAAGTTAGAGTGCAAGTTAAAATGAAGTTACAGAGCAGTCAAAGGTAAAACAGTAAAAGTAATTACAGAGGCAGTAAAATGGTAAAAAGAGATGAAAATAAATTTCACCAATAGTGAATTTTTTCTAAAAGTGAAAGTAAAACAGTCAAAAGAGCAAAAAAGTAAAAAGATGAAAAACACAACAAGAAGGAACATTTTTGCAGAAATTGCATATTTTAGTCATAGTTTTGCAGAAACTATTGTGATCAATCAAAGATGAATTTTGCAAAACTGAAGGAGGTTTATTTTCTTAAGAGTACCATCTACAAAAACCTCTCTCACTTTTCTAACAGCTATTATGGTTTTGGAAATATTAAACAAAGTTGGAAAGCACTTTTTGCAGAAAATTACAGTCAAGTCATCATTTTGCAGAGAATATTGTGGCCAATTAGAAATACATTTTACAACACTGAAGGAGGTTTATGTTCCTAAGCGACCCATCTACAAAAACCTATCTGAGTTTTTGCACAGTGGTTTTATAATGAGAGATACATGCGCATCTTTACAGGCCATTTTTCAGACTCTGTAAAACTCTGTTTTACACACATTTTTTACAGAGAATATTATGCACAGCTGGAGAGGAATTTTAGGAAAGTGAAAGAGGTTTATCTCACCAACATATTTATCCACAATAACCTCTTTCACTTTTTACATATCTATTACGGATTGAGAAATACGAAGATATCATTGGACCCCAAGTTTGCAGAATTCTTGGAGCAGATTGCACAAAGAAAGGAAGCAGTTAGTGACTTGGATGCCTCATCATCAAATAAGATTTGGATCAAATTCGAATTCTCCTCTTTGTCATCACCTATCCATCAAAAATAGTTCCAAATAGTTTGAGTGTCCTTTACTTTAGTTCTATTTATGTAAATAGTTGGAGAGATTTGTGAACCAATTTTGATATTTGTTTCAAGATATTTTAGTTTAGAATTTGTATAAATACTCCACTCTTGGAAGAATTTGGGGTGGATTCTATTACTCTGTTGTAACATTGAGGTTTTCGGAATAAAAAGCTTTTGGACAAATTTACTTGTGGCTTACTGGATGACGTTTTGAAGCACTGGACTTGTTGCAGGATTCATGTGTTGGACTTCAGTTCAATAAGTTTTCCAACTCTTGTGTTTAAATTTTATATTAGTTTATGCTATCATCATATCCGTTTCTGAATAGTTTACATAAAGGATTGAAACAGAATTTGCTTAATTGTACTCTGTTTTCACATGAGATTATTCTCGATGTTTTCTTCTGGATTAGTTATAAGCATGAATTCTTAATTGCTCATGTTTTGCTGATTTCAACATTGTTGATTACTGTAACAAAGAATCCTTCATTGCTCTTTGCTTGTAGTCATTTCTCTTCTTTCTCTTGAATATGGTGAAAGATTCTTAGCTGCCCTTCATCCCTTCAAGACCATCCATCCACTTTAAATTTTAAGGATTGTTCTCTGTCTAGCTATCTTGCCCTGTAATACCATCTTGTGTTTAGAAAAGAAATCCAGTAAAGCCATCCTTAGACTCCATAGCCCAATGGACTGAAAGCCCTCAACCTTGCCCTTAGTTTGTGGATTCCACCAATTTTCCCAAAACAAACTTTGAATCTATAGCTAGCCTAAAACCTTCCAAAAACAAAGATAAATCATAAAGAGAGAGCCCTCTCTGGATGCAGATTGGCTAGATTCTGCATCTAAAAGGTTGGTTTGTGGTTACCTCGGGTATACTTTCCTCTTACACAACTTCTAGGAAAACCTGAGTGATAACAGTAACACTAAAAGGAATATAATGAAAAATAAAGCTGGTCATCTCGATTTGGGATCCAGGGGAAAATCTCTGTGTTTATCTATTTTATGTTTTATGCTCTCGCTATTGTTTATTTTATGTTATAAGATTCGTGTGTAGATAATTTATGTTCAGGGTTAAAACATATATTTGGTATCAAAGATGTTTCGGCTTCAAGGGGATGCCTTTGCTGCTGAGGGTTTTTAGTTCGGGCCTGAGGTAGACCCTGTTCAGTGGGAGATCTGCGGGATCGATTCTTGCGGTGAAAGAAGATGGCGAGCGGCGGAAAGATAGAGATCGATAAATTTAATGGTCAGAGTTTTGAGTTGTGGAAGCTCAAGATGGAGGATCTGCTGGTGGATAAAGATCAGTGGATCGCGGTAGATCTAGGTACTAAACCAACGGCAATGTCAGATGAAGACTGGAAGAAACTGGATCGGAAGGCTAAGAGCACAATACGGTTGTGTGTATCAGATTCAGTATTGTTGAATGTATCTGGGGAAGCTACAACGAAGAATTTGTGGGAAAAACTTGGGAATTTGTACCAATATAAGTCTCTGGTGAATAAGTTGTTCCTGCGGAAAAAGCTGTATAACCTGAGGATGAAGGATGGAGACTCAGTGACAGAGCATCTGAACGCCTTCAATACTGTGGTAAGTCAGTTGTCATCTATTGATATTAAAATCTTAGATGAAGATAAGTGCATCAGTTTGTTGTGCTCTCTACCAGACTCGTGGGACAGTCTGGTTATTGCAATAGGTAGCAATACAACTACCTTGAATTTTGATGACATTGTCTCAGCCTTGCTGTCGGAGGAAATGAGACTGAGAAATATGGAGGGTCAGAATGGAGATGCCTTATCTGTACGAGGAAGGTCCCAGAACAGAAACAAGAATAAGGTTTCGAGTGGGAGATCTAAATCTAGAGGGAGATCTAAATCTCCTGGAAAGTTTGTAAAGGTGTGCTAGAAATGCGGAAAGGAAGGGCACTACAAAAAGGAATGTAGATCTAAAGCTCCTGAGAAAGGAAAGGGATCTGATGAAGGTCCTTCTGCAGAGGCAAAAACCACCTCGGATGAAGGTGGGGATGTGTATTTGGCTTCTTCTTCAAATACACATGTAGATCACGAGTCATGGTTGATTGACTCAGGTGCATCCTTTCACTTCATTCCCCATAGGGAGTGGTTCTGCGAGTATGAGAAATATGATGGTGGTGATGTCTTCCTAGGAGATGATAGGAAGGCCAGAATCATCAAACGTGGAAAGGTCAAGCTGAAGCTACAAGGTGGAAGGATTAGAACACTTCCTGGTGTTCTGCATATTCCTGCATTGGCCAGAAATCTGATTTCTGTAAGCAAGATGGATGATGCAAGTGTAAAAACAGTGTTCGAGAAATATGCCTGCAAGATGGTTTGGGGAGCACTGGTATTAATGCGGGGAGTTCGGACTGGAACTCTATACAAGCTACAAGGTAGCACTGTTATTGATGGGTGTAACAGTTATGTGGTTCTTGAAAATGGAGCGGAAAGCTTAGCTGTCTCTGGAGAAAAGACCATGCTATGGCATCAAAGGCTTGGATATATTGGAGAGAAGGGCCTTCGGATACTACATAGAAATGGTATGGTAGAAGGTATGTCTAATTGCTCTCTGGATTTTGATTTCTGTGAACATTGTGTATATGGGAAACATAATCGGGTGAGTTTTCCTTCTGGTGCTAAGAGGGCGAACAAGATATTAGAACTTGTGCACAGTGATGTGTTTGGACCTGTGTCAGTTCCATCACTGGGAAAGTCTGTGTACTATGTTTCATTCATAGATGACTTCTCAAGGAATACATGGATATATTTCTTAAGGAAGAAATCTGAAGTCTTTGACAAATTTAAAGAATTTAAGGCTCTGGTGGAAAACCAGACAGAGAAGAAGATAAAGGCGCTGAGGACAGATAATGGTGGGGAGTTATGCAAGAAGGAATTTGAAGAGTTCTGTAAGAAGTGTGGTATAGCACGGCAGAAGACTACTCCATACACACCTCAGCAAAATGGAGTTGCAGAAAGAATGAATAGAACACTGATGGAAAAGGCAAGAAGCATGCTCAGTGGTAGCGAGTTAGGACAAGAATTCTGGGCAGAGGCAGTGGAGACTGCATGTTACTTAGTTAACAGATCACCTTCATCAGTGTTGGAGGATAAGACTCCACATGAGGTATGGACTGGTAAGAAACCCTCTTTTTCACATCTAAGGGTATTTGGATGTGATGCATATGTACATGTTCCAAAGGAGAAAAGGACCAAGTTGGATAATAAATCTGAAAGGTGCATCTTTATTGGGTATAAGGATGGTTTAAAGGGTTACAAGCTTTGGAACCCACAAACAAGGAAGGTTGTGTACGGCCGAGATGTGGTGTTTAGAGAGTTGAAAGATGTTGTTAAACATGAAATCATACCAAAGGAACCTGAGAAGATAGAGTTTGAGCTAAAGGAGGATGAATCAGACTCTACAACAGAAGAAGACTCAGAAGATGAAGAGCCACAAACTCCAGCTTTGAGAAGATCAGTTCGGGAAAGAAGGCAACCAGAAAGGTATATTCCATCTGCTTTTTGTTCAGGTTTTGCCTTAACTATAACTGATGATGAACCCAGAACTGTCAGGGAGGCAGTAGATTCAGAGGATGGAAAACTCTGGAAGGAGGCCATGGTTGATGAAATGGCATCCTTGCACAAAAATGAGGCATGGGATCTGGTGGAGTTGTCGGCTGGAAGGAAGCCCATCGGTAGCAAATGGGTGTTTAAGAAGAAGATGAATGTAGAAGGCAAGGTGGAGAAATACAAATCTCAGTTGGTAGCCAAAGGTTATTCCCAGGTGCTGGGAATTGATTTTGGTGATATTTTTTCTCCTGTTGCCAAAGTTACTTCTATTAGATTACTTTTATCTGGTTTTGCTGCATTTGATTTTGAGATAGAATAGATGGATGTGAAGGCAACATTTCTTCACGGGGATCTAGAAGAGGAGATCTACATGAAGCAACCTGAAGGCTTTATGGTGAAGGGTAAGAAATAACTAGTATGCAGGTTGAAGAAGTCTCTGTATGGGTTAAAACATTCACCAAGGATGTGGTATCAGAAACTTGATACCTATATATGGGGACTTGGCTTCACCAGAAGCAAGGAGGATCACTATGTTTATTTTAAATTAATTGGTGACTGTGTTATTTATTTGGTCTTGTATGTGGATGATATGTTGTTGATTGGAAATGACAAAGAAATTATCCAAGATTTGAAGACCCAAATGTTCTCCAAATTCAACATGAAGGATCTTGGTGCTGCAAACTATATTTTGGGCATGGAAATTAAGAGAGATCGGGCAAAGAGGAAGCTCTGGTTAAACCAGAGGAAGTATATGAAGACTATATTGTAGAGGTTCAATATGCAGGATAGTAAATCAGTGAATGCTCCTATTCTTGTAGGTGTAAAGCTATCTGCTGAACAATGTCCCAAGACACAAGAAGAAGAGGAAGATATGTCCCATGTTCCATATGCAAGTGCATTGGGTAGCCTGATGTATGCGATGGTCTGTACTATACTAGACATTGCACATGCAGTGGGAGTATTGAGCAGGTTTATGTCAAACCCGGGGAAGGAGCATTGGACAGCAGTGAAGCGGGTTTTCAGATATTTACGTGGCACTAGTGATTATGACTTGTTCTACCATGGAAAACCAGGATTGGAAAGAATGTTGAACATTTCTGGTTTTGTTGATGCAGACTGGGCTGGAGATCTGGACCAAAGAAGATCTACAAGTGGGTATGTGTTTAGCCTTTTTAGAGGCGCAGTCAGTTGGATGAGTAAAACACAGTCTGTAGTGGTGCTTTCAACTACAGAGGCAGAATACATAGCAACCACTCATGCAAGCAAGGAAGCAGTTTGGTTGCAGAGATTGTGTTCAAGTATGGGGTTGGTACAACAAGCTATAAGGATAGACTGTGATTTCCAAAGTGCAATTTTCTTGGCTAAGAACCTTGCTTATCATTCAAAGACAAAGGACATTGATGTTCAATATCACTTTGTTAGAGATATGGTTGAGGCTAAAAGGGTGTCGCTGGTAAAGGTGGCCACTTTGAAGAATGTTGCAGATGCAATGACAAAGTCTGTGAGCACTCAAAAGTTCTCTTGGTGTAGAGAAACAATGGGTGTTGAAGAATTGTCCCAATGACTAAGCTCTCATGTGGTCCCCTGTGGAAAGAGAACAACAAGTGGGAGAATGTTGGGTATGTGTTATATTCTTTCCACGACTAGCCCTACGCGTTGTACGTTGCATCGGACGCAGCACGGGGGTCACAGGGGGGGCGGAAGCCCCCCTTGTCAGGGTCCGAGGCAGCGCCCCGACAAATTTTTTTTTGGTGTACAGTCCCACTCATAGGTGAACCCACCCATGTTTTGTGCATGAGTTTGCACATGGTTTTGGGGTATGATGGTTTTCGACCCCTGGTATTTTGTAGATCCGGTCAAGGGAACTACAGTTTTTTTCTAATCCAGGTTTAATGGATTGGGGTTTATGTATGCTTCGGCATGTATATATATGTGTTGTAACACTAAAAGGAATATAATGAAAAATCAAGCTGGTCGTCCCGATTTGGGATCCAGTGGAAACTCTCTATGTTTATCTGTTTTATGTTTTATGTTCTTGCTATTGTTTATTTTCTGTTATAATATTTGTGTGTAGATAATTTATGTTCAGGGTTAAAACCTACAGATAAAGAGTCGAATAAATGACACCTACCTACCCCTTTTGTAAA